>WFAB01003493.1:0-7500 GCA_018977245.1 Lethenteron camtschaticum
GAGAGAGACACGGGGGAGAGAGAGACACGGGGAGAGAGAGACACGGGGAGAGAGACACACGGGGAGAGAGAGACACGGGGAGAGAGACACGGGGAGAGACACGGGGAGAGAGACACGGGGAGAGAGACACGGGGAGAGAGACACGGGGAGAGAGACACGGGGAGAGAGACACGGGGAGAGAGACACGGGGAGAGAGAGAGACACGGGGAGAGAGAGAGACACGGGGAGAGAGAGACACGGGGAGAGAGACACGGGGAGAGAGAGAGACACGGGGAAAGAGAGAGACACGGGGAGAGACACGGGGAGAGACACGGGGAGAGACACACGGGGAGAGAGACACGGGGAAAGAGAGAGACACGGGGAGAGACACGGGGAGAGACACGGGGAGAGACACAGGGAGAGAGACACGGGGAGAGAGAGACGTGTCATCAGATGAATGCACCATCTGATCATCAAATCAAATGTATAATCTTATCAATATACAATCTGATCAATGAATATTCTCATCAATTGATCAGCCGATCGTCGGCGCCATTTGGCATCTGATCAATACACCAAAAGTTTAACCAGATCGACGCACAATCTGATCACCTGATCAATCGATCATCAGATAAACGGAGCAATGAGGCACATGATCGATGCACAATCTGATCAATGCATCAGTTGATCAATATGCCATCTCGTCAGCGGATCAATCGATCACTACATCGATGTATAAATGCGTCATCAAATCGACACACCATCTGATTACCTGATTAATCGATCATCAGATCAATGTATCAATAAGCCGTCGTCATCATCATCAGCGTGTCACCAGATGAATGGATCATTAATAATTGTCTGTGTGTGTGTGTCTGTGTGTGTCTGTGTGTGTCTGTGTGTCTGTGTGTGTGTGTCTGTGTGTCTGTGTGTGTGTGTGTGTGTCTGTGTGTGTGTCTGTGTGTGTCTGTGTGTGTGTGTGCGTGTGTCTGTGTGTGTGTGTCTGCGTGTCTCTGTGTGTGTCTGTCTGAGTGTCTCTGTGTGTGTCTCTGTGGGTGTCTCTGTTGTGTCTCTGTTTGTGTCTCTGTGTGTGTCTCTGTGTGTGTCTCTGTCTGAGTGTCTCTGTGGGTGTCTCTGCGTGTCTCTGTGTGTGTCTCTGTGTGTGTCTCTGTGTGTGTGTCTGTGTGTGTGTCTCTGCTGTGTGTGTCTCTGTCTGTGTGTGTGTCTCTGTCTGTGTGTGTGTGTCTGTGTGTGTCTCTGCTTCTCTGTCGTGTGTGTGTCTGTGTGTGTGTCTCTGTCTGTGTGTGTGTCTCTGTCTGTGTGTGTGTCTCTGTCTGTGTGTGTCTCTGTCTGTGTGTGTGTCTCTGTGCTGTGTCTCTGTGTGTGTCTCTGTGCGTGTCTGTGTGTCTCTGTGTGTGTCTCTGTGTATGTCTCTGTGTGTGTATCTGTGTGTCTCTGTGTGTGTCTCTCTGTGTGTCTCTGTGTGTGTCTCTGTCTGTGTGCCTCTGTGTGTGTCTCTGTCTGTGTGTCTCTGTGTGTGTCTCTGTGTGTGTCTCTGTGTGTGTCTCTGTCTGTGTGTCTCTCTCTGTGTCTCTCTCTGCGTGTCTCTCTCTGTTCTCTCTCTGTGTCTCTCTCTCTGCGTGTCTCTCTTGTGTCTCTCTCTCTCTGTGTCTTTGTGTCTCTCTGCGTGTCTCTGCGTGTCTCTCTGTGTGTGTCTCTGTGTGTGTCTCTGTATCTCTCTCTATCTGCGTGTCTCTGTGTCTCTGTCTGCGTGAGTGGTTTACGGGCAGCGTGTGTGTGTCTGTGTCTGCGTGTGGTGTCTGCGTGTGCGTGTCTGGTGTCTCTGTGTGTCTCTGTGTGTCTCTGTGTGTCTCTGTGTGTCTCTGTGTGTCTCTGTGTGTCTCTGTGTGTCTCTGTGTGTCTCTGTGTGTCTGTCTGCGTGAGTGGTTTACGGGCAGCGTGTGTGTGTCTGTGTCTGCGTGTCTCTGTGTCTCTGTGTCTCTGTGTCTCTGTGTGTGTCTCTGTGTGTGTCTCTGTGTGTCTCTGTGTGTCTCTGTGTCTGTGTGTCTCTGTGTGTCTCTGTCTGTGTCTCTGTCTGTGTCTCTGTCTGCATGTGTGGGTTACAGGCAGCGTGTGTGTCTCTCTCTCTCTCTGTGTCTCTCTCTGCGTGTGTCTCTGTGTGTCTCTGTCTGTGCGAGTGGTTACAGGCAGCGTGTGTGTGTCTCTGTGTGTCTCTGGTGTCTCTGCGTGTCTCTGTCTGTGTCTCCGTGTCTCTGTCTGCGTGTGTAGTTTACAGGCAGCGTGTGTGTGTCTCTGTGTCTCTGTCTGTGCGAGTGGTTAACGGGCAGCGTGTGTGTGTCTCTCTCTGTGTCTCTGTGTCTCTGTGTGTCTCTGTCTGTGTGTGTGGGTTACAGGCAGCGTGTCTGTGTCTCTGTGTCTCTGTGTGTCTCTGCGTGTCTCGCGTGTCTCTGTCTGTGTCTCTGCGTGTCTCTGTCTGCGTGTGTAGTTTACAGGCAGCGTGCGTGTGTAGTTTACGGGCAGTGTGTGTGTGTCTCTGTGGTGTCTCTGTGGTCTCTGTGTCTCTGCGTGCGTGAGTGGTTTACGGGCAGCGTGTCTCTGTCTGTGTCTCTGTGTCTCTCTGCGTGTCTCTGTGTCTCTGTGTGTGTAGTTTACGGGCAGCGTGTGTGTGTCTCTCTCTCTGCGTGTCTCTGCGTGTGTCTCTGTGTCTCTGTCTCTGTGTGTGTCTCTGTGTGTGTCTCTGGTGTGTCTCTGTGTCTCGTGTCTCTGTGTGTGTCTCTGTGTGTGTCTCTGTGTGTGTCTCTGTGTGTGTCTCTGCGTGTCTCTGCGTGTGTGTGTCTCTGTCTGTGTGTGTGTCTCTGTCTGTGTGTGTGTCTCTGTCTGTGTGTGTGTCTCTGTCTGTGTGTGTGTCTCTGTCTGCGTGTGTGTCTGTGTGTGTGTCTCTGTCTGTGTGTGTGTCTCTGTCTGTGTCTGTGTCTCTGTCTGTGCGTGTGTCTCTGTGTTGTCGTGTGTCTGCGTGTGTAGTTTACGGGCAGCGTGTGTGTGTCTCTGTGTCTCTGTGTCTCTGTCTCTGCGTGTGTCTCTGTGTGTGTCTCTGCGTGTGTAGTTTACGGGCAGTGTGTGTGTGTCTCTCTCTGCGTGTCTCTGCGTGTGTAGTTTACGGGCAGCGTGTGTGTGTCTCTGTGTCTCTGTGTGTGTGTCTCTGTGTCTGCGTGTGTGTGTAGTTTACGGGCAGTGTGTGTGTGTCTCTGTGTGTGTAGTTTACAGGCAGTGTGTGGTTGTGTCTCTGTGTCTCTGTCTGTGCGTGTGTAGTTTACAGGCACTGTCTGTGTGTGTAGTTTACGGGCAGTGTGTGTGTGTCTCTGTGTCTCTGTGTGTGTGTGTGTCTCTGTGTGCGTGTCTCTGCGTGTGTAGTTTACGGGCAGTGTGTGTGTGTCTCTGTGTCTCTGCGTGCGTGAGTGGTTTACGGGCAGCGTGTCTCTGTCTGTGTCTCTGTGTCTCTCTGCGTGTCTCTGTGTCTCTGTGTCTCTGCGTGTGTAGTTTACAGGCAGTGTGTGTGTGTGTCTCTGCGTGTCTCTGTGTCTCTGCGTGTCTCTGCGTGTGTAGTTTACAGGCAGCGTGTGCGTGTCTCTGTCTGTGTCTCTGTGTCTCTCTGCGTGTCTCTGTGTCTCTGCGTGTGTAGTTTACGGGCAGTGTGTGTGTGTCTCTCTCTCTGCGTGTCTCTGCGTGTGTAGTTTACAGGCAGCGTGTGTGTCTCTCTCTGTGTGTCTCTCTCTCTCTGTGTCTCTGTGTCTCTGTGTCTCTGTGTGTGCGTGTGTAGTTTACAGGCAGCGTGTGTGTGTGTCTCTCTCTGTGTGTCTCTGTGTCTCTGTGTGTGTGTCTCTGCGAGTCTAGTTTACAGGCAGTGTGTGTGTGTGTCTGCGTGTCTCTGCGTGTGTAGTTTACGGGCAGCGTGTGTGTGTCTCTGTGTCTCTGCGTGAGTGGTTTACAGGCAGCGTGTGTGTGTCTGTGTCTCTGTGTGTGTGTCTCTGTCTGTGTGTGTGTCTCTGCGTGTCTCTGCATGTCTCTGCGTGTGTGTGTGTCTGTGTCTCTGCGTGTGTAGTTTACAGGCAGTGTGTGGTTGTGTCCGGAGCAGTGGAGCCCGAGGTGACGCTCCCCGGCGCTCAGACGGTGGTGCAGCTGGGCCACTGCCGCCGGGTAGAGACGCGTCGCCACGCAGTGAGAGACACACAGAACCAGCAGATCTAGCAGCAGCTGACTGGGAGACAGAGACACGGTGTGAGACACGGTGAGAGAGACACGGTGAGAGAGACACGCAGTGAGAGACACACAGAACCAGCAGGTCCAGTAGCAGCTGGCTGGGAGACAGAGACACGGTGTGAGACACGGTGAGAGAGACACGGTGAGAGAGACACGCAGTGAGAGACACACAGAACCAGCAGGTCTAGCAGCAGCTGGCTGGGAGACAGAGACACGGGGAGACAGAGACAGACACGCAGTGAGAGAGACACGGTGAGAGAGACACGCAGTGAGAGACACACAGAACCAGCAGGTCTAGCAGCAGCTGACTGAGAGACAGAGACACGGTGTGAGACACGGTGAGACAGACACGCAGTGAGAGACACACAGAACCAGCAGGTCTAGCAGCAGCTGACTGAGAGACACAGAGAGAGACACGCAGTGAGAGACACACAGAACCAGCAGGTCCAGTAGCAGCTGGCTGTGAGACACAGTGAGAGAGACACGGTGAGACAGAGACAGAGACACACAGTAAGAGAGACACGGTGAGACAGACACGCAGTGAGAGACACACAGAACCAGCAGGTCCAGTAGCAGCTGACTGGGAGACACGGAGAGAGAGACACGGTGAGACAGACACGGTGAGACAGAGACACGCAGTGAGAGACACACAGAACCAGTAGGTCCAGTAGCAGCTGGCTGTGAGACAGAGACACGGGGAGACAGAGAGAGACACGGTGAGACAGACACGCAGTGAGAGACACACAGAACCAGTAGGTCCAGTAGCAGCTGGCTGTGAGACAGAGACACGGGGAGACAGAGAGAGACACGGTGAGACAGACACGCAGTGAGAGACACACAGAACCAGTAGGTCCAGTAGCAGCTGACTGGGAGACAGAGACACGGGGAGACAGAGAGAGACACGGTGAGACAGACACGCAGTGAGAGACACACAGCACCAGTAGGTCTAGCAGCAGCTGACTGGGAGACACGGAGAGACAGAGACACGGGGAGACAAACACGCAGTGAGAGACACACAGAACCAGTAGGTCCAGTAGTAGCTGACTGGGAGACACGGAGAGAGAGAGACACGGTGAGACGCAGTGAGAGACACACAGAACCAGCAGGTCTAGTAGTAGCTGACTGAGAGACACAGAGAGAGACACGCAGTGAGAGACACACAGAACCAGCAGGTCTAGTAGTAGCTGACTGGGAGACAGAGACACGGGGAGAGACACGGTGAGACAGAGACACAGGGAGAGAGACACGGTGAGACAGAGAGAGACACGGGGAGAGAGACACGCAGTGAGAGAGAGACACGCAGTGAGACACGCAGAGCACCAGTAGGTCCAGTAGTAGCTGGCTGGGAGACAGAGACACGGTGAGACAGAGAGAGACACGGAGAGAGACACGGTGAGACACGGAGAGAGAGAGAGAGACACGGTGAGAGAGACACGATGAGAGAGACACGGTGAGAGAGAGAGACAGAGAGAGACACGGAGAGACACGGAGAGAGAGAGAGAGACACGGTGAGAGAGACACGATGAGAGAGACACGGTGAGAGAGAGAGAGAGACAAGGTTGAGACACGGTGAGAGAGACACGGTGAGACACGGGGAGACAGGGAGACAGAGAGACACGGGGAGAGACTGGATCTGTGTAACTCACTTTTCGGCGGATTCTTGAATCAGAGGTGAAATGAGTTGAAAATTGAGGTAAGCTGCACACACAGAGACACGGGGAGACACACAGAGACACGGGGAGTCACGGGGAGACACGGGGAGACACACAGAGACACACAGATACACGGGGAGACACACAGAGACACACAGATACACGGGGAGACACGGGGAGACACACAGAGACACGGGGAGACACGGGGAGACACGGGGAGACACGGGGAGACACAGAGAGACACGGGAAGACACACAGAGACACGGGGAGACACGGGGAGACACGGGGAGACACAGAGAGACACGGGGAGACACGGAGACACGGGGAGACACGGGGAGACACACAGAGACACGGGGAGACACGGGAGACACGGGAGACACGGGGAGACACGGGGAGACACGGGGAGACACGGGGAGACACGGGGAGACACAGAGAGACACGGGGAGACACGGGGAGACACGGGGAGACACAGAGACACGAGACACGGGGAGACACGGGGACGGAGACACGAGACACGGAGACACGGGGAGACACACAGAGACACACAGAGACACGGGGAGACACGGGGAGACACGGGGAGACACGGGGAGACACGGGGAGACACGGGGAGACACAGAGAGACACAGAGAGACACGGGGAGACACTGGGAGACACGGGGAGACACAGAGACACGGGGAGAGACGGGGAGAGACACAGAGATACACAGAGACACGGGGAGACACACAGAGACACGGGGAGACACGGAGAGACACACAGAGACACGGGGAGACACAGAGAGACACGGGGAGACACAGAGAGACACGGGGAGACACTGGGAGACACGGGGAGACACAGAGAGACACGGGGAGACACGGGGAGACACAGAGAGACACGGGGAGACACACAGAGACACGGGGAGACACGGGGAGAGACGGGGAGACACGGGGAGACACACAGAGATACACAGAGACACGGGGAGACACACAGAGACACGGGGAGACACGGGGAGACATGGGGAGACACACAGAGACACGGGGAGACACGAGGAGACACACAGAGACACGGGGAGACACGCAGAGACACGGGGAGACACACAGAGACACGGGGAGACACGGAGAGTCACGGAGAGACACACAGAGACTCGGGGAGACACGGGGAGACACGGTGAGACACGGGGAGACACGGGGAGACACACAGAGACACGGGGAGACACGGGGAGAGACGGGGAGACACGGGGAGACACACAGAGATACACAGAGACACGGGGAGACACACAGAGACACGGGGAGACACGGGGAGACATGGGGAGACACACAGAGACACGGGGAGACACGGGGAGACACACAGAGACACGGGGAGACACGCAGAGACACGGGGAGACACACAGAGACACGGGGAGACACGGAGAGTCACGGAGAGACACACAGAGACTCGGGGAGACACGGGGAGACACGGTGAGACACGGTGAGACACGGGGAGACACGGGGAGACACACAGAGACACGGGGAGACAAGGGGAGACACGGGGAGACACACAGAGACACGGGGAGACACGGGGAGATGCGGGGAGACACACGAAGACACGGGGAGAGACGGGGAGACACGGGGAGACA
>WFAB01003493.1:12500-15647 GCA_018977245.1 Lethenteron camtschaticum
TACACTATACACACTATACACACTATACACTACACTATACACACTACACTATACACACTACACTACACTATACACTACTACACTATACACACTACACACTACACTATACACTACTACACTATACACACTATACACACTACACACTACACTACACTATACACACTACACTACACACTATACACACTACACTACACACTACAAACACTACACTACACTATACACTACTGGTGATGTTGATGGTGGTGATGATTGTGGCTGTGGTTGCCGTGGTGATGTCTGTGGTCGCCGTGGTGATGGCTGTGGTTGCCGTGGTGATGGCGGTGGTTGCCGTGGTGATGGCTGTGGTTGCCGTGTTGATGGCGGTGGTTGCCGTGGTGATGGCGGTGGTTGCCGTGGTGATGGCTGTGGTTGCCGTGGTGATGGCTGTGGTTGCCGTGGTGATGGCGGTGGTTGCCGTGGTGATGGCGGTGGTTGCCGTGGTGATGGCGGTGGTTGCCGTGGTGATGACTGTGGTCGCCGTGGTGATGGCGGTGGTCGCCGTGGTGATGGCGGTGGTCGCCGTGGTGATGGCTGTGGTCGCCGTGGTGATGGCTGTGGTCGCCGTGGTGATGACTGTGGTCGCCGTGGTGATGGCGGTGGTCGCCGTGGTGATGGCGGTGGTCGCCGTGGTGATGGCGGTGGTCGCCGTGGTGATGGCGGTGGTCGCCGTGGTGATGGCGGTGGTCGCCGTGGTGATGGCGGTGGTCGCCGAGGTGATGGCTGTGGTCGCCGTGGTGATGGCTGTGGTCGCCGTGGTGATGGCTGTGGTCGCCGTGGTGATGGCGGTGGTCGCCGTGGTGATGGCGGTGGTCGCCGTGGTGATGGCGGTGGTTGCCGTGGTGATGGCGGTGGTTGCCGTGGTGATGGCGGTGGTTGCCGTGGTTACCGATGTACGGATTTGGCTCCGGCAGGTGAAGTTCTTGACTCAACGGGAAGTCAGCGGCCCACAGATCTCCCCACGCCGGGTCGATGTCTAGACACAAGGTAACCATGGTAACCAGGGTAACCAGGGTAACACAGGGGTAACCAGGGTAACCAAGGTAACACAAGGTAATCAGGGGCAACCATGGTAACCATGGGTAACAAGGGGCAACCACCATGACCACCTTTGACCTCCCTGTGACCCCCTCCCGTGACCTCCACCGTGACCTCCTAATGACCCCACCGTGACCCCCCCATCCCCCCCCCGTGACCTCCCCGTGACCCCCCCGTGACCTCCCCGTGACCCCCCCGTGACCTCTCACCCTCACAGCTGTATCTGGTGTTGAAGTGTCCCTGGGTCACGTGATCTGAGCGAGCCGCGTGATTGGGCGACAGCAGCAGGAGGTTTGCCCGGCCCGGGGTCATGAGGTCCGTAGCCGCGGCGATCACCTGGGAGCGTCACCGTGGCAACCATCATCATCACCATGGCAACCACCATCATCACCATGGCAACCATCATCACCATGGCAACCACCATCATGAGTGAGTGTGTGAGTGCTAGTGGTGAGTGAATGAGTGGGTGAGTGAGTGGGTGAGTGAGTGGGTGAGTGAGTGAATGAGTGGGTGAGTGAGTGAATGAGTGGGTGAGTGAGTGGGTGAGTGGGTGGGTGAGTGAGTGGTGAGTGAATGAGTGGGTGAGTGAGTGAGTGAGTGGGTGAGTGAGTGAGTGAGTGAGTGAGTGGGTGAGTGAGTGGGTGAGTGAGTGGGTGAGTGAGTGAATGAGTGGGTGAGTGAGTGAGTGGTGGGTGAGTGGGTGAGTGGGTGAGTGAGTGAGTGTGTGAGTGAGTGAGTGGTGGGTGAGTGGGTGGGTGAGTGAGTGAGTGGGTGAGTGAGTGAATGAGTGGGTGAGTGAGTGGGTGAGTGGGTGGGTGAGTGAGTGGTGAGTGAATGAGTGGGTGAGTGAGTGAGTGAGTGGGTGAGTGAGTGAGTGAGTGGGTGAGTGAGTGGGTGAGTGAGTGAATGAGTGGGTGAGTGAGTGAATGAGTGGGTGAGTGAGTGGGTGAGTGGGTGGGTGAGTGAGTGGTGAGTGAGTGAGTGGGTGAGTGAGTGAGTGAGTGGGTGAGTGAGTGAGTGAGTGAGTGAGTGGGTGAGTGAGTGGGTGAGTGAGTGGGTGAGTGAGTGAATGAGTGGGTGAGTGAGTGAGTGGTGGGTGAGTGGGTGAGTGGGTGAGTGTGTGAGTGAGTGAGTGAGTGGTGGGTGAGTGGTGGGTGAGTGAGTGAGTGGGTGAGTGAGTGAAGTGAGTGGGTGAGTGAGTGGGTGAGTGGGTGGGTGAGTGAGTGGTGAGTGAATGAGTGGGTGAGTGAGTGAGTGAGTGGGTGAGTGAGTGAGTGAGTGAGTGGGTGAGTGAGTGAGTGAGTGGGTGAGTGAGTAAGTGAGTGAGTGGGTGAGTGAGTGGGTGGGTGAGTGAGTGGGTGGGTGAGTGAGTGGGTGGGTGAGTGAGTGAGTGAGTGAGTGAATGAGTGGGTGATTGAGTGGGTGAGTGGGTGAGTGAGTGAGTGAGTGAATGAATGGGTGAATGAGTGGGTGAGTGAGTGGGTGAGTGAGGTGGGTGAGTGAGTGAGTGGGTGAGTGAGTGAGTGGGTGAGTGAGTGAGTGGTGAGTGAGTGGAGTGGAGTGAGTGGGTGAGTGAGTGAGTGGGTGAGTGAGTGGGTGAGTGAGTGAGTGGGTGGGTGAGTGAGTGAGTGGGTGAGTGGGGGGGGTGAGTGAGTGGTGGGTGGGTGAGTGAGTGAGTGGGTGAGTGGTGAGTGGGTGAGTGGGTGAGTGAGTGGTGAGGTGGGGTGAGTGAGTGGTGAGTGGGTGAGTGGAGTGAGTGAGTGGGTGAGTGAGTGAGTGGGTGAGTGGGGTGAGTGAGTGGTGGGTGGTGAGTGAGTGAGTGGGTGGGTGAGTGAGTGAGTGGTGTGGTGAGTGGTGAGTGAGTGGTGAGTGAGTGAGTGGGTGGGTGAGTGAGTGAGTGAGTGGGTGAGTGAGTGAGTGGGTGAGTGAGTGAGTGGAGTGAGTGAGTGAGTGGGTGAGTGAGTGAGTGAGGTGGAGTGAGTGAGTGGTGAGTGAGTGAGTGGTGAGTGAGTGAGTGGGGTGAGTGAGTGGTGAGTGGTGTGAGTGAGTGGTGGGAGTGAGTGAGTGGGTGTG
>WFAB01003494.1:0-15639 GCA_018977245.1 Lethenteron camtschaticum
CATATAGAGACACACAGACACCCATAGAGACACACAGACCCACAGACACCCACAGAGACCCATAGAGACCACACAGAGAAACACAGACACCCATAGAGACACACATAGACCCACGGAGACACACAGACACCCATAGAGACCCATAGAGACACAAATACACTCATAGAGACACAGAGACACACAGACACACACAGACACCCACAGAGACCCATAGAGACACACAGAGACCCATAGAGAAACACAGACACCCATAGAGACACATAGAGACACACAGACACCCATAGAGACACAGACACCCATAGCGACCCACAGAGAAACACAGACACCCATAGAGACACACAGACACCCATAGAGACACACAGACACCCATAGAGACACACAAGACACCCATAGAGACACACAGACCCACAGACACCCACAGAGACCCATAGAGACCCACAGAGAAACACAGACACCCATAGAGACACACATAGACCCACGGAGACACACAGACACCCATAGAGACCCATAGAGACACACAGACACCCATAGAGACACAGAGACACACAGACACACACAGACACCCACAGAGACCCATAGAGACACACAGAGGCCCATAGAGACACACAGACACCCAGAGGCCCACAGAGAAACACAGACACCCATAGAGACACATAGAGACACACAGACACCCATAGAGACACACAGACACCCATAGAGACCCACAGAGAAACACAGACACCCATAGAGACACACAGAGACACACAGAGACTCACAGAGACACACAGAGACACACAGAGACCCATAGAGACACACAGAGACACACAGAGACTCACAGAGACACACAGAGACACACAGAGACCCATAGAGACACACAGAGACACACAGAGACCACAGACACCCAGAGACACACAGAGAGACACACACAGAGACACAGAGAGAGACACACACAGAGACACACAGAGAGACACACACAGAGACACACACAGACACCCATAGAGACCACAGAGAAACACAGACACCCATAGAGACACACAGAGACACACAGAGACCCATAGAGACACACAGAGACTCACAGAGACCACAGACACCCACAGAGACACACAGAGAGACACACACAGAGACACACAGAGAGACACACACAGAGACACACACAGACACCCATAGAGACCCACAGAGAAACACAGACACCCATAGAGACACACAGGAACACACAGAGACCCATAGAGACACACAGAGACTCACAGAGACCACAGACACCCACAGAGACACACAACAGAGACACACACAGCGATGATAAGAATCGGCTTGTTTCAGCAAGAAGACTTCTCACGTTTTGATTCCCCGACTTGATTAGCGGCAATTTCCGCTGCTTGGCTCTGGCGCAGTCTTGTGGGATACCGACTCTGAGGCTCTGGCTCTTGAGTTACCGCCAGAGATGGGATTACGCCCTAAATAGTTTATAACAGAGAGATTTTACTAGATTATTGCTTCTTTCCCGTAAAGTCATCACGTAGAAGGAAATAATAAAATGACAAAAATATGAAACAATTAAATTCTCACCACGTTTCGACTGCAACACAAGAAATCGTCATCAGGTGTGAAAACCACGGCAAGAACATTTGAAACAAGTGTAACCCGTAAAAACAAAGTGTTTCACTCTAAATCCTTTATATGCGTGGCGGCTAGAGTCCTCTCGTCCTCTGGCTTGAGATGGCTGCCACCTATGGGTCAGATGATTGCATTGCACCATTAAGCAATTGGTAATTAAATATACCAGTCCACTCACCCCCACTCACCCAGTCACTCACCCAGTCACTCACTCACCACTCACCACCCATCACTCACCCACTCACCTCACTCACCCACTCACCCACTCACTCACTCACCCACTCACCATCACTCACCCACTCACTCACTCACCCACTCACCCACTCCACTCACTCACCCACTCACCCACTCACTCACCCACTCACTCCACTCACCCAGTCACTCACCCACCCACTCACTCACTCACCCAGTCACTCACCCACTCACCCACTCACTCACTCACCCACTCACCCACTCACTCACTCACTCACTCACCCCACTCACCCACTCACCCACTCACTCACTCACCCACTCACCCACTCACTCACCCACTCACCACTCACTCACCCAGTCACTCACCCACTCACTCACTCACCCACTCACCCACTCACCACTCACCCCACTCACTCACCACTCACCCACTCACTCACCCAGTCACTCACCCACTCACTCACTCACCCACTCACCCATCACCACCCACTCACCTCACTCACTCACCACTCACCCAGTCACTCACCCACTCACTCACTCACCCACTCACCCCAGTCACTCACCACTCACTCACCCACTCACCCACTCACACTCACACTCACCCACTCACCCAGTCACTCACCCACTCACTCACCTCACTCACCCACTCACCAGTCACTCACCCACTCACCCACCCACTCACTCACTCACACCCACTCACCCACTCACCCAGTCACTCACCCACTCACTCCACTCACCCACTCACTCACCCACTCACTCACCCACTCACCTCACTCACTCACCCAGTCACTCACCCACTCACTCACTCACCACACTCACCCACTCACTCACCCACTCACCCAGTCACTCACCAGCCCACCACCCACTCACTCACTCACTCACCCACTCACCCACTCACCACTCACTCACTCACCCACTCACCCACTCACTCACCCAGTCACTCACCCACTCACCAGTCACTCACCCACTCACTCACCACTCACCCACTCACCCATCATCACCCAGTCACTCAGTCACTCACCCACTCACCATCACCCACTCACTCACCCACTCACTACACTCACCCACTCACTCACTCACCCACTCACCCAGTCACTCACCCACTCACTCACTCACTCACCCACTCACCCCACTCACTCACTCCCCACTCACCAGTCACTCATTCACCCACTCACCCAATCACCACTCACTCACCCACTCACTCACTCACCCACTCACCACCCACTCACTCACCCACTCACTCACCCACTCACCCACTCACTCACCCACTCACTCACCCACTCACCCACTCACCACCACCCACTCACCCACTCACTAACTCCCCCACTCACTCACTCACCCAGTCACATCACCCACTCACTCACTCACCCACTCATCAGTCTCACCCACTCACCCAACCCACTCACTCACCCACTCACTCACCCACTCACCACTCACTCACCACTCACTCACCCACTCACCACTCACTCACCCACTCACTCACCCACTCACCCTCACTCACCCAGTCACTCACCCACTCACTAACTCACCCTCACTACCACTCACCAGTCACACTCACCCACCGTCATTCACCCACTCACATAATTTTTTTTTTCCTAAAAAGTGGTAAAGTTTGGAAAAAAATTTCACGAACATCAATTGTCACGCACAACGAGTCTGTGTGCAAAATGTCAGCTCGATTGGATCACGGGAAGTGGGTTAAAAAACGACCGAAAGATTTGAACGGTCCTAAGCAAGCAAGCAAGCGAACTTAATATAAAGGATTAAAAACAAGTTTTTCACTATAAATCCTTTATCAGCGTGGCGGCATCGGTTTTATTTTATTACTCATTTCTGTTTTTCTTGAGTAAGAGTTTCATTTTTATCACATTTGGTATTTAAATTAAATATGAAAAAAAAAAAATTCCTAAAAAGTGAAAAAATTTTAAAGTGAAAATTTTTTGTAAAATTTTTCACGAAAATAAATTGTCACGCACAACGAGTCTGTGTGTGGAAAATGTCATCACTGGAAGTGGGTTAAAAAAAAACGACCGAAAGATTTGCACGGTCCTAAGCAAGCAAGCAAGCGAACTTAATATAAAGGATTTAATAAAAATATAAAATATAAAACAGTGAATGGTTCTTCAAACAAGGCAACAGCAGCAGCAGGGCTTGAAGCAGGATCCAGCCGGCCATCGTGAACACAGAGCGCGTCTTTTTCCCGTCGATTTGCTGCAGAGGAGATGAGGTGCCAGGCTAGGTGCACCTAGAGCCACCGTCGCCTCCTCTGATTGGACGGCGCCTTCCAGCAGCACTCGGACCGCGTTGTAGTCGATTCGATTCTTAATCAAAACTCAACTCGATTCCAACCGCTGTTGAAGAACGGGGCGTTGTGAATCGATGATCGATTCTATAATCGTTTGTTATTGCGGTCCCGCAATGGAGAGAATCGATTGGTGATTAAGCCGCGCTTCGATTCTGGAGTCGGGAAGGAATCTAAACTCAGCAGTGGCGTTTGAGGTAACATTTTCATTTAAATATTCTTTTGATATTTCCGTGTTTATTTAGTGTACTGCAACAATAAAACTGCAGGGATTCATATTCTTAAAGTCACGTAGAAGGGAAATAATACAAATTAACAATAATAGTTGTATTATAATAGTAAAATAATGTTATTATGTGTTTTATAATAATAATAAAATAATTGTGTTATGTAAAATGTTTATTAGTTCACCTTCTACGTGACTTTACCGAAAGAATCAACAATACGGGAGTTTGATTTCTTGGTTCTTTCGGTAAAAGTCACGTAGAAGGTGAAATAATAAAAATAAAACGATAAAATAGTTTATTATTATAACAAAATAAAAAAAATTATACAATTATCGCATCACGTTTTATTTTTGTTATTTTATTACTTCCTTTCTACGCGACTTTACCGAAAGAACCAATCGATCGGGAGTTTTATTGTTGAGTTTGGTCATTTGTGCTTTAAAATATTTCCTCAAAATCGCCTCCCGCCTTGGAGACCCACGTGACTCGGGAGTGATTTTCCCGCCAAATTTTTCGACTCCTCCCCCATTTGAGGGGGGGGGGGTGAATGCGGTTGCCATGGATATTTGTTTTGGTTGCCATGGATATTTGTTTTGGTTGCCATGGATATTTGTTTTGGTTGCCATGGATATTTGTTTTGGTTGCCATGGATATTTGTTTTGGTTGCCATGGATATTTGTTTTGGTTGCCATGGATATTTGTTTTGGTTGCCATGGATATTTGTTTTGGTTGCCATGGATATTTGTTTTGGTTGCCATGGATATTTGTTTTGGTTCCAGGATATTTGTTTTGGTTGCCATGGATATTTGTTTTGGTTGCCATGGATATTTGTTTTGGTTGCCATGGATATTTGTTTTGGTTGCCATGGATATTTGTTTTGGTTGCCATGGATATTTGTTTTGGTTGCCATGGATATTTGTTTTGGTTGCCATGGATATTTGTTTTGGTTGTTCCATGGATATTTGTTTTGGTTGCCATGGATATTTGTTTTGGTTGCCATGGATATTTGTTTTGGTTGCCATGGATATTTGTTTTGGTTGCCATGGATATTTGTTTTGGTTGCCATGGATATTTGTTTTGGTTGCCATGGATATTTGTTTTGGTTCCATGGATATTTGTTTTGGTTGCCATGGATTTTGTTTTGGTTGCCATGGATATTTGTTTTGGTTGCCATGGATATTTGTTTTGGTTGCCATGGATATTTGTTTTGGTTGCCATGGATATTTGTTTTGGTTGCCATGGATATTTGTTTTGGTTTTCCAGGATATTTGTTTTGGTTGCCATGGATATTTGTTTTGGTTGCCATGGATATTTGTTTTGGTTGCCATGGATATTTGTTTTGGTTGCCATGGATATTTGTTTTGGTTGCCATGGATATTTGTTTTGGTTGCCATGGATATTTGTTTTGGTTGCCATGGATATTTGTTTTGGTTGCCATGGATATTTGTTTTGGTTGCCATGGATTTTGTTTTGGTTGCCATGGATATTTGTTTTGGTTGCCATGGATATTTGTTTTGGTTGCCATGGATATTTGTTTTGGTTGCCATGGATATTTTTTTGGTTGCCATGGATATTTGTTTTGGTTGCCATGGATATTTGTTTTGGTTGCCATGGATATTTGTTTTGGTTGCCATGGATATTTGTTTTGGTTGCCATGGATATTTGTTTTGGTTGCCATGGATATTTGTTTTGGTTGCCATGGATATTTGTTTTGGTTGCCATGGATATTTGTTTTGGTTGCCATGGATATTTGTTTTGGTTGCCATGGATATTTGTTTTGGTTGCCATGGATATTTGTTTTGGTTGCCATGGATATTTGTTTTGGTTGCCATGGATATTGTTTTGGTTGCCATGGATTTTGTTTTGGTTACCATGGATATTTGTTTTGGTTACCATGGATATTTGTTTTGGTTGCCATGGATATTTGTTTTGGTTGCCATGGATATTTGTTTTGGTTGCCATGGATATTTGTTTTGGTTGCCATGGATATTTGTTTGGTTGCCATGGATATTTGTTTTGGTTGCCATGGATTTTTGTTTTGGTTGCCATGGATATTTGTTTTGGTTGCCATGGATATTTTTTTGGTTGCCATGGATATTTGTTTTGGTTGCCATGGATATTTGTTTTGGTTGCCATGGATATTTGTTTTGGTTGCCATGGATATTTGTTTTGGTTGCCATGGATATTTGTTTTGGTTGCCATGGATTTTTGTTTTGGTTGCCATGGATATTTGTTTTGGTTGCCATGGATATTTGTTTTGGTTGCCATGGATATTTGTTTTGGTTGCCATGGATATTTGTTTTGGTTGCCATGGATATTTGTTTTGGTTGCCATGGATATTTGTTTTGGTTGCCATGGATATTTGTTTTGGTTGCCATGGATATTTTGGTTGCCATGGATATTTGTTTTGGTTGCCATGGATATTTGTTTTGGTTGCCATGGATATTTGTTTTGGTTCCATGGATATTTGTTTTGGTTGCCATGGATATTGTTTTTTGGTTGCCATGGATATTTGTTTTGGTTGCCATGGATATTTGTTTTGGTTGCCATGGATATTTGTTTTGGTTGCCATGGATATTTGTTTTGGTTGCCATGGATATTTGTTTTGGTTGCCATGGATATTTGTTTTGGTTGCCATGGATATTTGTTTTGGTTGCCATGGAATTTGTTTTGGTTGCTATGGATATTTGTTTTGGTTGCCATGGATATTTGTTTTGGTTGCCATGGATATTTGTTTTGGTTGCCATGGATATTTGTTTTTGGTTGCCATGGATATTTGTTTTGGTTGCCATGGATTTTTGTTTTGGTTGCCATGGATATTTGTTTTGGTTTTCCAGGATATTTGTTTTGGTTGCCATGGATTTTTGTTTTGGTTGCCATGGATATTTGTTTTGGTTGCCATGGATATTTGTTTTGGTTGCCATGGATATTTGTTTTGGTTTTCCAGGATATTTGTTTTGGTTGCCATGGATATTTGTTTGGTTGCCATGGATATTTGTTTTTGGTTTGCCATGGATATTTGTTTTGGTTTTCCAGGATATTTGTTTTGGTTGCCATGGATATTTGTTTTGGTTGCCATGGATATTTTGTTTTGGTTGCCATGGATATTTGTTTTGGTTGCCATGGATTTTTGTTTTGGTTGCCATGGATATTTATTTTGGGTTGCCATGGATATTTGTTTTGGTTGCCATGGATTGTTGGTTGTGGTTGCCATGGATTTTTTGTTGAGTCTATGGGCAGTGCTGAGTCTATGGTGCAGTGCTGAGTCTATGGTGCAGTGCTGAGTCTATGGTGCAGTGTTGAGTTTATGGTGCAGTGTTGAGTCTATGGTGCAGTGTTGAGTCTGGTGCAGTGTTGAGTCTATGGTGCAGTGTTGAGTTTATGGTGCAGTGTTGAGTCTATGGTGCAGTGTTGAGTCTATGGTGCAGTGTTGAGTCTATGGTGCGTGTTGAGTCTGGTGCAGTGTTGAGTCTATGGTGCAGTGCTGAGTCTATGGTGCAGTGCTGAGTCTATGGTGCAGTGTTGAGTCTATGGTGCAGTGTTGAGTCTATGGTGCAGTGTTGAGTCTATGGTGCAGTGTTGAGTCTATGGTGCAGTGTTGAGTCTATGGTGCAGTGCTGAGTCTATGGTGCAGTGTTGAGTCTATGGTGCAGTGCTGAGTCTATGGTGCAGTGCTGAGTCTATGGTGCAGTGCTGAGTCTATGGTGCAGTGCTGAGTCTATGGTGCAGTGTTGAGTCTATGGTGCAGTGTTGAGTTTATGGTGCAGTGTTGAGTCTATGGTTCAGTGTGAGTCTATGGTGCAGTGTTGAGTCTATGGTGCAGTGTTGAGTCTATGGTTCAGTGTTGAGTCTATGGTGCAGTGGTGAGTCTATGGTGCAGTGCTGAGTCTATGGTGCAGTGTTGAGTCTATGGGGCAGTGTTGAGTCTATGGTTCAGTGTGAGTCTATGGTGCAGTGTTGAGTCTATGGGGCAGTGTTGAGTCTATGGTGCAGTGTTGAGTCTATGGGCAGTGTTGAGTCTATGGTGCAGTGCTGAGTCTATGGTGCAGTGCTGAGTCTATGGGGCAGTGTTGAGTCTATGGTGCAGTGTTGAGTCTATGGTGCAGTGTGAGTCTATGGTGCAGTGTGAGTCTATGGTGCAGTGTTGAGTCTATGGGCAGTGTGAGTTTCTTGAGTCTATGGTGCAGTGTTGAGTCTATGGTGCAGTGTTGAGTCTATGTGCTGAGTCTATGTGCAGTGTGAGTCTATGGGTGCAGTGTTGAGTCTATGGTGCAGTGTTGAGTCTATGGTGCAGTGTTGAGTCTATGGTGCAGTGTTGAGTCTATGGTTCAGTGTTGAGTCTATGACAGTGCTGAGTCTATGGTGCAGTGCTGAGTCTATGGTGCAGTGTTGAGTCTATGGTGCAGTGCTGAGTCTATGGTGCAGTGTTGAGTCTATGGTGCAGTGTTGAGTCTATGGGCAGTGTTGAGTCTATGGTGCAGTGCTGAGTCTATGGTGCAGTGCTGAGTCTATGGTGCAGTGTTGAGTCTATGGTGCAGTGTTGAGTCTATGGGCAGTGTTGAGTCTATGGTGCAGTGTTGAGTCTATGGTGCAGTGTTGAGTCTATGGTGCAGTGTTGAGTCTATGGTTCAGTGTTGAGTCTATGACAGTGTTGAGTCTATGGTGCAGTGTTGAGTCTATGGTGCAGTCGAGCGTCTGGTGCAGTGTTGAGACTTATGAAGCAATGATCTTTAAAATCATGAACTCCGGGTGGACTTAGCCATTGCAAAGCGTCCACAACACTTTCCGCTCAACAATTGCGCATTTCTCGCTCAGCGATGTCGCACGCCCCAGACGCTCCCAGGAGGTTCCAAATTCCCCGCTACGGGCGCTGCCGCGCTGCCCGAGACCTCCGCCTGCGCTGTCGTGGCCGTCGGCGGTGGCGGTGACGGTGGGGTGACGGGACGGTGACGGTGACGTGCGGTGACGTGGCGGTGACGGTGACGGTGACGGTGACGGTGACGGTGGCGGGTGACGGTGGCGGTGGCGGTGGCGGTGACGGTGACGGTGGCGGTGGCGGTGGCGGCGGCGGGTGACGGGCCAGCGGTGACGGCCCCGGTAAAGTCCCGGCGCTTGTACGCAAGGTGAGTGTTTCACGACTCGTGTTCAACTGGTGAATGTTCTTGGTTTTTTTCCGTAAAGTCGCCACGTAGAAGGGGAAGTAATAAAACGATAAAAATAAAACACAATAGAATAATTCTCACGACGTTTCGGCCACAACGCAAGCGGCCGTCCTCAGGTGAAGACAGGTCTGTCGGTAAAGACAGCGTCTGAATGAAACACCACCAGGCTTGGAGCGTATATTTAAGCTGCTGGGTTAAATCGAAACAACAACCTCCATTATATTTCGATGTAAAGCTTCTTTCGTGACTGCAGCAGGGATTCATCTTCTTGGTTCTTTCGGTAAAGTCGCCACGTAGAAGGGAAGTAATAAAAGAATAAAAATAAAACACAATAGAATAATTCTCACGACGTTTCGGCCACAACGCAAGCGGCCGTCTTCAGGTGAAGAATGAGACACTGCCAAGCTCGGAGCTTGTTTATAAGCTGCGTTGGAGGTGGAAGAAGAGGAGCGCCTTGACAAAAGAATGTGCATATCAAGAGGAATTCAGCATTATGGGGACCTCATTTGCCAGTAAAAATATGATAATTGGTTCTTTACCCTTCTATCTGGCAACAAAAGGTGTCAGTTTTGTTGCCAGATAGAAGGGTAAAGAACCAATTATCATATTTTTACTGGCAAATGAGGTCCCCATAGTGTAGATGCTTGCCCCGAGCTCTCATACTCTGATGGTGCATTGTCCTTGAGTTGTGCGCCTTTTGGCGTCATCTGGTCCAACCCATATGAGACTAGGCTCTAAGGAAAGCTGTCTCGGGTGTGGACCAATCAACTTCAAGGACCATGTGAGACTAGGCTCTAAGGAAAGCTGTCTCGGGTGTGGACCAATCAACTTCAAGGACCATGTGAGACTAGGCTCTAAGGAAAGCTGTCTCGGGTGTGGACCAATCAACTTCAAGGACCATGTGAGACTAGGCTCTAAGGAAAGCTGTCTCGGGTGTGGACCAATCAACTTCAAGGACCATGTGAGACTAGGCTCTAAGGAAAGCTGTCTCGGGTGGTGGACCAATCAACTTCAAGGACCATGTGAGACTAGGCTCTAAGGAAAGCTGTCTCGGTGTGGACCAATCAACTTCAAGGACCATGTGAGACTAGGCTCTAAGGAAAGCTGTCTCGGGTGTGGACCAATCAACTTCAAGGACCATGTGAGACTAGGCTCTAAGGAAAGCTGTCTCGGGTGTGGACCAATCAACTTCAAGGACCATGTGAGACTAGGCTCTAAGGAAAGCTGTCTCGGGTGTGGACCAATCAACTTCAAGGACCATGTGAGACTAGGCTCTAAGGAAAGCTGTCTCGGGTGTGGACCAATCAACTTCAAGGACCATGTGAGACTAGGCTCGAAGGAAAGCTGTCTCGGGTGTGGACCAATCAACTTCAAGGACAGTGCACATTATCAGAGTTATGTTTCTTTTGTTTGTATTATGACTGCAGGTATTGCGGTCTATGCAAACATGACTCCTTGTAAAAAGGTGTCAGTTTTGTTGCCCAGATAGAAGGGTAAAGAACCAATTAGGAATTCAGCATATTCATGGGAAATGCGTAGGAGGTGGGGCGGGGGGGGTTTCAAAGTCATATTATGCCCGTGCATTATGCAGGATCAGCAGCACCAAATGAAGGGGGACAGGGGGGTTAGCATTAACAAAGGGAGGGAATGTTAGCAGCATGTAGAAGCAATGAAACATGTGCATGGAAAGCTTCAAATCGAAATTCAACTGGTGAATGTTCAACTGGAATAATTTCTCGTGCGAGGTGCGACGGACGTGGCCGTGCGTGTCTCTCTCTTCGGGAGCGACCCTCTTCTCGTCGCCTAGCAGCGGCGGCTCAACGGAGTCGGCTCGCCTCCGTGTGGACGTTCACGTTGGCCAGGGGCGGTTTCTTCATGAGGGCGATTGGGGCGACGCACCACCAATCTCAACCACAGAGTCACGCTAGCCGTCACTGTGCAGCCTCTGGATATAGTCCAATCGGCGTCATGTCACGTTCTGTGGAGTACCGCCTCTTTTTGGGCGATTTCACTCCGGCTGAGAATCGCCCCGAGTGTTCCCGTAGACTTACATTCAAAGGTGTTTGTTTTCGAACGGGGGGCGCTGCAATGCATTCTCTACGGCTTCCGGGAGGGCTCGCACTAACGTGCTCACGTCATCAACACGTGCTCACGTCATCATACGTGCTCACGTCATCATACGTGCTCACGTCATCATACGTAAGCACGTTTCATCCAACAATATAATTTGTCGCCACCTAGTGGAATCTTTAATAAAATAAACTTGAGTGGTTTGTTTTAATAGTGAGTATAGAAACAAACAAGGAGATGTATTGTAAGAGTCACTTTATTTTCATTAATATTAGAGAAGTGAAGTCGCCTTTACATGCTGAAGCTGTTAATTTATCCATTGCATGGTGGGACCTTATCCTTATCAATCATCCAGACATTTGCCCCCCTGAGAGATTTTGCAGGAGCCGCCACTGACGTTGGCCAAGTGACTCTTGTTGAACACGGGTGACCTTCAGTTCACATGTGGAGGGATAATCAGGCGGACCTGGAGAAAAATACACACGGCCATGGGAGAGAGACAGAGAGACTCGCAAATATACAGCAGCGGGTGTCAGGGTCGGATGGAACCCACGACCTCCTGTACCAGGCGAGGTAGTTAACATCTCCTAGCCACCGTGATGATGATGATGATGAGAGAGAACGCAAACTCCAAATACAGCAGCAGGCGTCAGGGTCGGGATGGAACCCACGACCTCCTGCGTACCAGGTGAGGTAGTTAACATCTCCTAGCCACCGTGATGATGATGATGATGAGAGAGACACACGCAAACTCCAAATATACAGCGGGTGTCAGGGTCGGGATGGAACCCACGACCTCCTGTACACCAGGCGAGGTAGTCAACATCTCCTAGCCACCGTGATGATGATGATGAGAGACACGCACTCCAAATATACAGCAGCGGTGTCAGGGTCGGATCAAAACCCACGACCTCCTGTACACCAGGCGAGGTAGTTAACATACTTTAGCCACCGTGATGATGATGAGAGAGACACGCAAACTCCAAATATACAGCAGCGGTGTCAGGGTCAGGATGGAACCCACGACCTCCTGCGTACCAGGCGAGGTAGTTCAACATCTCCTAGCCACCGTGATGATGAATGAGAGAGACACGCAAACTCCAAATATACAGCAGCAGGCGTCAGGGTCGAGATTGAAACCCACGACCTCCTGTACACAAGGCGAGGTAGTTAACATATCCTAGCCACCGTGATGATGATGAGAGAGACACGCAAACTCCAAATATACAGCAGCAGGCGTCAGGGTCTGTATAGAACCCACGACCTCCTGTGTACCAGGCGAGGTAGTCAACATCTCCTAGCCACCGTGATGATGATGATGATGAGAGAAAGACGCAAACTCCAAATATACAGCAGCAGCAGGCGTCAGGGTCGGGATGGAACTCACGACCTCCTGCGTACCAGCCGAGGTAGTTAACAACCTTTAGCCACCGTGATGATGATGAGAGAGAGAGACACGCAAACTCCAAATATACAGCAGCAGGCGTCAGGGTCTGGATAGAACCCACGACCTCCTGCGTACCAGGCGAGGTAGTCAACATCTCCTAGCCACCGTGATGATGATGATGATGAGACACGCAAACTCCAAATATACAGCAGCGGGTGTCAGGGTCGGGATCAACCCACGACCTCCTGTGTACCAGGCGAGGTAGTTAACATCTCCTAGCCACCGTGATGATGATGATGATGAGAGAGACACGCAAACTCCAAATATACAGCAGCAGGCGTCAGGGTCGGGATGGAACCCACGACCTCCTGTGTACCAGGCGAGGTAGTCAACATCTCCTAGCCACCGTGATGATGATGATGATGAGAGAGACACGCAAAACTTCAAATAAACAGCAGCAGGTGTCAGGGTCTGGATCGAACCCACGACCTCCTGTGTACCAGGCGAGGTAGTCAACATCTCCTAGCCACCGTGATGATGATGAGAGACACGCAAACTTCAAATAAACAGCAGCAGGCGTCAGGGTCTGATGGAACCCACGACCTCCTGTGTACCAGGCGAGGTAGTCAACATCTCCTAGCCACCGTGATGGACAACAAGGTTGTGATGGCTGTTCAATTGTTTTCGTTCAGGTTCGGCAAACGAGTCGGATGTCTCTGCACAGGAACGAGCGCGGTAAGTTGACGGATAGTTTCGATTCTTGTTCTCACCTCGCCTCTCCAGTAGCACAAGTAGCTGCATGTGCAGCAGCTACTACTACATGTGTAGTAGTAGCTGCATGTGTAGCAGTAGGTGCTGCATGTGTAGTAGTAGCTGCATGTGCAGCAGCTACTACTACATGTGTAGTAGTAGCTGCATGTGTAGCAGCTACTACTACATGTGTAGTAGTAGCTTGCATGTGTAGCAGCTACTACTACATGTGTAGTAGTAGCTGCATGTGCAGCAGCTACTACTACATGTGTAGTAGTAGCTACATGTGGTAGCAGCTACTACTACATGTGTAGTAGTAGCTGCATGTGTAGCAGCTACTACTACATGTGTAGTAGTAGCTGCATGTGTAGCAGCTACTACTACATGTGTAGTAGTAGCTGCATGTGTAGCAGCTACTACTACATGTGTAGTAGTAGCTGCATGTGTAGCAGTAGCTGCATGTGGTAGCAGCTACTACTACATGTGTAGTAGTAGCTGCATGTGTAGCAGCTACTACTACATGTGTAGTAGTAGCTGCATGTGTAGTAGTAGCTGCATGTGTAGCAGCTACTACTACACGTGTAGTAGTAGCTACTACACATGCAGCTACTACTACATGTGTAGTAGTAGCTGCATGTGTAGCAGCTACTACTACACGTGTAGCAGCTACTACTACACGTGTAGCAGCTACTACTACACGTGTAGCAGCTACTACTACACGTGTAGCAGCTACTACTACACGTGTAGCAGCTACTACTGCACGTGCAGCAGCTACTACTACACGTGTAGCAGCTACTACTGCATGTGTAGCAGCTACTACTACACGTGTAGTAGCTACTACTACATGTGTAGCAGCTACTACTACACGTGTAGCAGCTTAACTACACGTGTAGCAGCTACTACTACACGTGTAGCAGCTACTACTACACGTGCAGCAGCTACTACTACACGTGTAGTAGCTACTACTACACGTGTAGCAGCTACTACTACACGTGTAGCAGCTACTACTACACGTGTAGCAGCTACTACTACACGTGTAGCAGCTACTACTACACGTGTAGCAGCTACTACTACACGTGTAGCAGCTACTACTACACGTGTAGCAGCTACTACTACACGTGTAGCAGCTACTACTACACGTGTAGTAGCTACTACTGCACGTGTAGCAGCTACTACTGCATGTGTAGCAGCTACTACTGCATGTGTAGTAGCTACTACTACACGTGTAGCAGCTACTACTACACGTGTAGCAGCTACTACTGCATGTGTAGCAGCTACTACTGCACGTGTAGCAGCTACTACTGCACGTGTAGCAGCTACTACTACACGTGTAGCAGCTACTACTACACGTGCAGCAGCTACTACTACACGTGTAGCAGCTACTACTACACGTGTAGCAGCTACTACTACACGTGTAGCAGCTACTACTACACGTGTAGCAGCTACTACTACACGTGTAGTAGCTACTACTACACGTGTAGCAGCTACTACTACACGTGTAGTAGCTACTACTACACGTGTAGCAGCTACTACTACACGTGTAGCAGCTACTACTACACGTGCAGCAGCTACTACTACACGTGTAGCAGCTACTACTACACGTGTAGCAGCTACTACTACACGTGTAGCAGCTACTACTACACGTGTAGCAGCTACTACTACACGTGTAGCAGCTACTACTACACGTGTAGCAGCTACTACTACACGTGTAGTAGCTACTACTACACGTGTAGCAGCTACTACTACACGTGTAGCAGCTACTACTACACGTGTAGTAGCTACTACTACACGTGTAGCAGCTACTACTACACGTGTAGCAGCTACTACTACACGTGTAGCAGCTACTACTACACGTGTAGCAGCTACTACTACACGTGTAGCAGCTACTACTACACGTGTAGCAGCTACTACTACACGTGTAGCAGCTACTACTACACGTGTAGCAGCTACTACTACACGTGT
>WFAB01003495.1:0-15633 GCA_018977245.1 Lethenteron camtschaticum
CACACCAACACACACAACACACCCACAACACACCACACACACCCAGCACCCACCACACACCACACCACACCACACACACCACACACACACACCACCACACCACACACACACCACACACACACACCACACACACACCACACACACACACCACACCAACACCACACACACACACCACACACCACACACACACCACAACCACACACCCACACCCACCCACCACAACCCCACGCCCACACCACCCACACCCCACGCCACCACACACACCCACACCACCACAAACACACCACACACACACACCACCACACACACACACCACACACACCACACACACACCACACACACACACCACAACACACACCACACACCACACACCACACACACACCCACCCACACCACACACCACCACACCACACCGCACACACCACACACACACCACACACACACACACCACACACACCACCCACCCTGGAAACTTGCAGACGTCGTCGTGAACGGGGAACGATAAGTAAGGGTGGTGGTACCGGCGGTCGGCGACCGGTTTACGTTTTTATTATTTATCGATACTTTCAGACGAAACTTTTGTTAACAAAAAAGTTTTTTTTAAAGTTTTTAAACTGAGAAACCCGGTACGGAGCAAAAGAGGGCCACGTTTGGTACGTGCGCGCGTTCTTCAAAACTTTAACAAACGTCTTGTTTTTAACGTCTTACTTGCCGCGGTGCTGTTTCCGTATCGAACCCCCCCCCCAATAACCAAGTGGCTGTGTGGCAGAGGTCGCAAACGGGGTTTGATTCCTTACCCGTACCCGGCCGCACCAGGGTCGCAAACGGCTACCCGTACCCGGACAGTTACGGGTAGCCGTTCCCTACCCGTACCCTACCCGTACCCGTACCCTACCCGAAATGAGTGACAAACGGTGACTCACCAGTGACTCACGGCCTACCCGTACCCGGCCGCACCAGGGTCGCAAACGGGTACCCGGCTACCCATACCCGGCCGTACCCGTACCCTACCCGTACCCGGCCGGGTATCGGATAGGGTACGGGTATCGGGTACCCGATTGCGACCTCTGGGATGAAGCCATGTTGCAGGCGTGGGTGGGTTGATTCTAGGAACTTGAATTGTGAGAAGAGACAAGACGTTGGGAAATGAGTGACAAACGGTGACTCACCAGTGACTCACGGTCTACCCGTACCCGGCCGTACCCTACCCGTACCCGGCCGGGTATCGGATAGGGTACGGGTATCGGGTACCTGATTGCGACCTCTGGGATGAAGCCATGTTGCAGGCGCGGGTGGGTTGATTCTAGGAACTTGAATTGTGAGAAGAGACAAGACGTTGGGAAATGAGTGACAAACGGTGACTCACCAGTGACTCACGGCCGTACCCGTACCCGGCCGTACCCGTACCCTACCCCTACCCGTACCCCTACCCGTACCCTACCCGTACCCTACCCGTACCCGGCCGGGTATCGGGTAGGGTACGGGTATCGGGTACCCGGTTGCGACCTCTGATCTGTGTGGTGGTTGGGTGGTGGTTTCCGTGGTGGCTTTCACGACGGCAACGTTCGCGTATTTACGCCGACAGACAAACCCTCCTCCGTCGTGGGTGGTTTAGCTTCGGTTTGTTACGAAGATTTAAAGTCTAAAACGAAATGTGTTTTTGTGGTAGTCCAAGCGCGCACACGGTGCCATGAATTAGTGTTATTACCACGCCGCAATATGCAACCACCACTACTACTACCTACAACAACCACCACTACCACCACCACTACCACCACTACCACCACCACAACCACCACTACCACCACTACCACCACTACCACACACAACAACCACCACTACCACACACACCCCCCCACAACAACCACCACTACCACCACTACCCACTACCACCACCCCCCCCCCACAACAACCACCACTACCACCCCCCCACAACAACCACCACTACCACCACCCCCCCCACAACAACCACCACCCCCCCCCCCACAACAACCACCACTACCCACAACAACCACCACTACCACCCCCCCACAACAACCACCACTACCCACACTCGTGTGATCCACGAGGGCGCCGCGACCGATCGCACGTTAGCCAGAGCGAGAAGTCGCAGCCTCGGAGTCGAAACGTCGGACTGTCGAAACGTCGGACTGTCGGAGCCTCGGAGTCGCAACGTCGGACTGTCGGAGCGTCGGGCTGTCGCAACGTCGGACTGTCGGAGCCTCTGAGTCGAAACGTCGGACTGTCGCAACGTCGGACTGTCGGAGCGTCGGGCTGTCGCAACGTCGGACTGTCGGAGCCTCGGAGTCGCAACGTCGGACTGTCGGAGCGTCGGGCTGTCGCAACGTCGGACTGTCGGAGCCTCTGAGTCGAAACGTCGGACTGTCGCAACGTCGGACTGTCGGAGCGTCGGGCTGTCGCAACGTCGGACTGTCGGAGCCTCGGAGTCGCAACGTCGGACTGTCGGAGCGTCGGGCTGTCGCAACGTCGGACTGTCGGAGCCTCTGAGTCGAAACGTCGGACTGTCGCAACGTCGGACTGTCGGAGCGTCGGGCTGTCGCAACGTCGGACTGTCGGAGCCTCTGAGTCGAAACGTCGGACTGTCGCAACGTCGGACTGTCGGAGCGTCGGGCTGTCGCAACGTCGGACTGTCGGAGCCTCGGAGTCGAAACGTCGGACTGTCGAAACGTCGGACCGTCGGAGCGTCGGATCGTTCAATCCGACGCAAATAATTCTGTTTGCTGCGAAATCTGTTTGGGGGGCTGTGGGGGGGGGCTGTGGGGGGGGCTGTGGGGGGGGGCTGTGGGGGGGGGCTGTGGGGGGGGGCTGTGGGGGGGGCTGTGGGGGGGGCTACTCTACGGTTCCTGTCTGGTACTGTGCACGTCGACGGAACTTGTGGCTCCGGTACGAACGTCGTCGTCATCGTCATCGTCATCATCGTCATCGTCGTCATCATCGTCATCATCATCGTCATCGTCACCATCGTCATCATCGTTGTCATCATCGTCGTCACCGTCATCATCATCATCGTCATCATCGTCATCATCATCATCGTCGTCATCGTCACCATCGTCATCATCGTCGTTGTTGTCGCACACAGCCGCATAGCGACACTCGGTGCTACTTTACAGAGGGTTGGGGTAGGTGGGGATGGAGGTGGGTGGGAGTGTGTGGGGGGGGGTGGTAGTGGGGGGTTGAAGGGGGGGGGTAGAGGGGAGTGTGTGGGGGGTGGGGGGGTCGATGTGAAGTGGCTGCTGCTGGTGGTGGTTGTTGTTGTTGACTAGCGAAGCCTGCCTCGTTAGGCCTCGCGAAACAAGTGCCACTCAACAACAACAACAACAACGACGATGGGTACCAAGTTTTTTTACCTCTCTATGCAGAAGCAGCAAACCTATTACACAAAAAAAACCGTCTTCTTCGTCGTCAAATCAGTCGTTGTTGCGTTTTGTTATTTTATTATATACACTAATGAAGGAATTGATGTTTGGAACGTGATGAGAAAAAAAACCCGCCTTAAACTGTTCGATAAAAAAAAATAATAACGATTTTCAAAGTGTCAAAACCACGCGCTGTGTACACGTCGGCGGAGAGCTGCCTTAGTCGTCTGTTGGCGGTTCGGGTGAAGCGCGCGGATGACGTCATCGCTATCAGATGACGTCATCGCGATCAGATGACGTCATCGCGATCAGATGATGTCATCGCGATGGCCGCTGCCTTCGCAGGGGGGGGCGGTTAAGATGAAGTGCGTGACGTCATCGCGATCAGATGACGTCATCGCGGGGGGTTGCGGTTGAAATGAAGTGCGCGAGTGACGTCATCGCGGTCTGATGACGTCATGGCGGGGGGGTTGCGGTTGAGATGAAGTGCGCGAGTGACGTCATCGCGGTCTGATGACGTCATGGCGGGGGGGTTGCGGTTGAAATGAAGTGCGCGAGTGACGTCATTGCGATCAGATGTCATCGCGGGGAGTACGGTTAAAATGAAGTGCACGAGTGACGTCATCGCGGTCTGATGACGTCATCGCGATGGCCGCTGCCTTCACAGGGGATGCGGTTAAGATGAAGTGCACGAGTGACGTCATCGTGAACACAGTACGGGGGGTGGGGGGGGGCGACGGTTAAACGGTTAAGATGAAGTGCACGAGTGACGTCATCGCGATCAGATGACGTCATGGCGGAGGGGTTGAGATGAAGTGCGCGAGTGACGTCATCGCGATCAGATGATGTCATCGCGGGGGAGCGACGGTTAAGATGAAGTGCGTGAGTGACGTCATCGCGATCAGATGATGTCATCGCGGGGGGGGCGACGGTTAAGATGAAGTGCGCGAGTGACGTCATCGCGATCAGATGATGTCATCGCGGGGGGGGCGACGGTTAAGATAAAGTGCGCGAGTGACGTCATCGCGATCAGATGTCATCGCGGGGGGGGCGGCGGTTTAGATGAAGTGCGCGAGTGACGTCATCGCGGTTTGATGACGTCATCGCGGGGGTACGGTTAAGATGAAGTGAGTGACGTCATCGCCATCAGATGATGTCATCGTGGGGGTGCGGTCAAGATGAAGTGCACAGATGACGTCATCGCGATCATCGCTGCCTTCACAAGGGTGGGGGGGGGCGACGGTTAAAATGAAGTGCACAGATGACGTCATCGCGATCAGATGATGTCATCGCGGGGGGGGGGCGACGGTTAAGTTGAAGTGCACAGATGACGTCATCGCGATCACCGCTGCCTTCACAAGGGTGGTGGGGGGGTGGGGGCTGTTAAGTTGAAGTGTGGGGATGACGTCATCGCGATCACCGCTGCCTTCACAAGGGTGGGGGGGGGGCTGTTAAGTTGAAGTGCACAGATGACGTCATCGCGATCACCGCTGCCTTCACAAGGGGGGGGTGGGGGCTGTTAAGTTGAAGTGCACAGATGACGTCATCGCGATCAGATGTCATCGCGGGGGGGGGGCGACGGTTAAGTTGAAGTGCACAGATGACGTCATCGCGATCAGATGTCATCGCGGGGGGGGGGGGCGACGGTTAAGTTGAAGTGCACAGATGACGTCATCGCGATCACCGCTGCCTTCACAAGGGTGGTGGGGGGGTGGGGGCTGTTAAGTTGAAGTGTGGGGATGACGTCATCGCGATCACCGCTGCCTTTCCCTTCCCACTGGCACACTTGGCACGGCACGGGTGGCTAGTTTTTCCACTGCCAACCCCGGCCTCCGTGCACCGCTCGGTCGCCTCAGTTGGTCCGTTCACTGGGGTCGAGAGCGGACTCCACACAGAGCTGCACACGAGGCGAGGGAGATCACATCTCCCTGTCGCTGTAGTGTCTGTCTGTGTGTGTCTCACTCTGTGTGTCTCACTGTGTGTGTCTCACTGTGTGTGTGTGTGTGTCTCTGTCTCTCTGTGTGTGTGTGTCTCACTCTGTGTGTGTCTCACTACAGACACGAACTCCACAGAGCTGCACACGAGGCGAGGGAGATCACATCTCCCTGTCGCTGTAGTGTCTGTCTGTGTGTGTGTGTCTCACTCTGTGTGTGTCTCACTCTGTGTGTCTCACTCTGTGTGTGTGTCTCTCACTCTGTGTGTGTGTCTCACTCTGTGTGTCTCTCACTCTGTGTGTGTGTCTCACTCTGTGTGTGTGTCTCTCTCTCTCTGTGTGTGTGTGTGTCTCACTCTGTGTGTGTCTCTGTGTGTCTTACTCTGTGTGTGTGTGTCTCTCTCTCTGTGTGTGTCTCTCTCTCTGTGTCTCACTCTGTGTGTGTGTGTGTCTCTCTCTGTGTGTGTCTCTCTCTGTGTGTGTCTCTGTGTCTCTCTGTGTATCTCACTCTGTCTCTCTGTGTGTCTCTCTGTGTGTGTCTCTCTCACTCTGTGTGTGTCTCTCTCTGTGTGTGTGTCTCTCTCTGTCTCTCTGTGTGTGTCTCTCTCTCTGTGTGTGTCTCACTACAGACACGAACTCCACAGAGCTGCACACGAGGCGAGGGAGATCACATCTCCCTGTCGCTGTAGTGTCTGTCTGTGTGTGTGTCTCACTCTGTGTGTGTCTCACTCTGTGTGTGTCTCTCACTCTGTGTGTGTCTCACTCTGTGTGTGTGTGTCTCTCTGTGTGTCTCTCACTCTGTGTGTGTGTCTCTCTCTGTGTCTCTCTCTCTCTGTGTGTGTCTCACTCTCTCTGTGTGTGTGTCTCACTCTCTCTGTGGTGTGTCTCACTCTCTCTCTGTGTGTGTCTCACTCTCTCTCTCTGTGTGTCTCACTCTCTCTCTGTCTCTCTCTCTCTCTCTGTGTGTGTCTCTCTCTCTCTCTGTGTGTGTCTCACTCTCTCTCTGTGTGTGTCTCACTCTCTCTCTGTGTGTGTCTCACTCTCTCTCTGTCTCTCTCTCTCTCTGTGTGTGTCTCTCTCTCTCTCTGTGTGTGTGTCTCTCTCTCTCTCTGTGTGTGTCTCACTCTCTCTCTGTGTGTGTGTCTCACTCTCTCTGTGTGTGTGTCTCACTCTCTCTCTCTGTGTGTGTCTCACTCTCTCTCTCTGTGTGTCTCACTCTCTCTCTGTCTCTCTCTCTCTCTGTGTGTGTCTCTCTCTCTCTCTGTGTGTGTGTCTCTCTCTCTCTCTGTGTGTGTCTCACTCTCTCTCTGTGTGTCTCACTCTCTCTCTGTGTGTGTCTCACTCTCTCTGTGTGTGTGTCTCACTCTCTGTCTCACTCTGTGTGTGTCTCACTCTCTCTGTGTGTGTCTCACTCTGTGTGTGTGTCTCACTCTCTCTATGTGTCTCACTCTCTCTGTGTGTGTCTCACTCTCTCTGTGTGTGTCTATCTCTGTGTGTGTCACTACAGACACGATCTCTGTGTCCCACGATCGCTGTTGTGCGTCTCGCCCCGGTAACGCGACGACGACGACCTGGTGGTGGTGGCGGTGGTGGTGGTGGCGATGGTTGTGGTGGTGGCGGTTGTGGCGGTGGTGGTGGTGACGACACCGCCACCGCACATTGGCAATATTCTCTCGTGTACGAGCTGTACGGTCCTAACTTTTTAGTGTTTTCTATATTTATATATATGCGTGTGTAGTACGTGTCTGCGTGTCTTCTGTGTGTGTCTGTGTGTGTGGCTGTGTGTGTCAGTGTGTGTGTGTGTGTCTGTGTGTGTGTCTGCGTGTCAGTGTGTGTGTGTCTTTGTCTGTGTGTCTGTGTGTGTGTGTGTCTGTGTGTGTGTCCGTGTGTGTGTATCTGTGTCTGTGTGTGTGTCGTGTGTCTGTGTGTGTGTCTGTGTGTGTGTCTGTGTGTCTGTGTGTGTGGTGTCTGTGTGTCTGTGTGTGTGTGTGTGTCTGTCTGTGTCTGTCTGTGTGTGTGTCCGTGTGTGTGTATCTGTGTGTGTCTGTGTGTGTGTCTGTGTGTGTGTCCGTGTGTGTGTATCTGTGTGTCTGTGTGTGTGTGTCTGTGTGTGTGTGTCAGTGCGTGCGACCAGCAAGTGTTTTCCATCGTCTGGGCCGTCGCCGGGGGGTTGGTTTGTTGATGTTGTCGATGTCGTCGTCGTAGCGATGTTAATTTTTTTGTTTCAAATGTTTTTTAATAATAATTAAAGTTTCACTCTTCTGCGCGTTGTCCCATCGCTTCGTTATTTTTTTAAATCCTTTATATTAAGTTCACTTGCTTGCGCGCTTACGACCGTGCAAATAGAGACACAGACCCATAGAGACACATAGACCCATAGAGATACATAGAGACACATAGAGACCGATAGATACATAGAGAGCCATAGAGATACATAGAGAGCCATAGAGATACATAGAGACACAGACTCATAGAGACACATAGACCCATAGAGACCGATAGAGATACATAGAGACCCATAGAGATACATAGAGACACATAGAGACCGATAGAGATACATAGAGAGCCATAGAGATACATAGAGACACAGACTCATAAAGACACATAGACCCATAGAGACCCATAGAGATACATAGAGACCCATAGAGATACATAGAGACAGACTCATAGAGATACATAGAGACCCATAGAGATACATAGAGACCCATAGAGACACAGAGACCCATATATATATACATAGAGATACATATAGACCCATAGAGATACACAGAGTCACATAGAGATACACAGAGACCCATAGAGACACAGAGACCTATAGAGATACATAGAGACTCATAGAGATACATAGAGACCCATAGAGATGCATAGAGACCCATAGAGATACATAGAGTCCCATAGAGACCCATAGAGATATAGAGTCCCATAGAGATAGAGTCCCATAGAGATACATAGAGAAACAGAGATACATAGAGACCCATAGAGATACATAGAGACCCATAGAGATGCATAGAGATGCATAGAGACCCATAGAGATGCATAGAGACCCATAGAGATACATAGAGTCCCATAGAGACCCATAGAGTCCCATGACGGTACTAGGGTACCGGCTCCTGGATGCCTACTCACAGGGAGTGAGATGGAACAGATGGAGATTAGTCCACACTGCTGTAGAAGGGAGTGAGATGGAACAGATGGAGATTAGTCCACACACTCTGCTGTAGGAGGGAGTGAGATGGAACAGATGGAGATTAGTCCACACACTTTGCTGTAGGAGGGAGTGAGATGGAACAGATGGAGATTAGTCCACACACTCTGCTGTAGGAGGGAGTGAGATGGAACAGATGGAGATTAGTCCACACTCTCTGCTGTAGGAGGGAGTGAGATGGAACAGATGGAGATTAGTCCACACTCTCTGCTGTAGGAGCGAGTGAGATGGAACAGATGGAGATTAGTCCACACACTCTGCTGTAGGAGCGAGTGAGATGGAACAGATGGAGATTAGTCCACTCTCTGCTGTAGAAGGGAGTGAGATGGAACAGATGGAGATTAGTCCACACTCTGCTGTAGGAGGGAGCGAGATGGAACAGATGGAGATTAGTCCACACACTGCTGCTGTAGGAGGAGTGAGATGGAACAGATGGAGATTAGTCCACACTTTCTGCTGTAGAAGGGAGTGAGATGGAACAGATGGAGATTAGTCCACACTCTGCTGTAGGAGGGAGTGAGATGGAACAGATGGAGATTAGTCCACACTTTCTGCTGTAGGAGGGAGTGAGATGGAACAGATGGAGATTAGTCCACACTCTGCTGTAGGAGGGAGTGAGATGGAACAGATGGAGATTAGTCCACACTCTGCTGTAGAGGAGTGAGATGGAACAGATGGAGATTAGTCCACACCTCTGCTGTAGAGGGAGTGAGATGGAACAGATGGAGATTAGTCCACACACTCTGCTGTAGGAGGGAGTGAGATGGAACAGATGGAGATTAGTCCACACACTCTGCTGTAGGAGGGAGTGAGATGGAACAGATGGAGATTAGTCCACACACTCTGCTGTAGGAGGGAGTGAGATGGAACAGATGGAGATTAGTCCACACTCTGCTGTAGGAGGGAGTGAGATGGAACAGATGGAGATTAGTCCACACTCTGCTGTAGGAGGGAGTGAGATGGAACAGATGGAGATTAGTCCACACACTCTGCTGTAGAAGGGAGTGAGATGGAACAGATGGAGATTAGTCCACACTCTGCTGTAGGAGGGAGTGAGATGGAACAGATGGAGATTAGTCCACACTCTGCTGTAGGATGGAGTGAGATGGAACAGATGGAGATTAGTCCACACACTCTGCTGTAGAAGGGAGTGAGATGGAACAGATGGAGATTAGTCCACACACTTTGCTGTAGAAGGGAGTGAGATGGAACAGATGGAGATTAGTCCACACACTCTCTGCTGTAGGAGGGAGTAAATGGAACAGATGGAGATTAGTCCACACACTCTGCTGTAGGAGGGAGTGAGATGGAACAGATGGAGATTAGTCCACACACTTTGCTGTAGAGGGAGTGAGATGGAACAGATGGAGATTAGTCCACACTCTCTGCTGTAGGAGGGAGTGAGATGGAACAGATGGAGATTAGTCCACACATTCTTGCTGTAGAAGGGAGTGAGATGGAACAGATGGAGATTAGTCCACACATTCTGCTGTAGGAGGGAGTGAGATGGAACAGATGGAGATTAGTCCACACACTCTGCTGTAGGAGGGAGTGAGATGGAACAGATGGAGATTAGTCCACACACTCTCTGTAGGAGGGAGTGAGATGGAACAGATGGAGATTAGTCCACACACTCTGCTGTAGGAGGGAGTGAGATGGAACAGATGGAGATTAGTCCACACACTCTGCTGCTGTAGGAGGGAGTGAGATGGAACAGATGGAGATTAGTCCACACACTCTGCTGCTGTAGAAGGGAGTGAGATGGAACAGATGGAGATTAGTCCACACACTCTGCTGTAGGAGGGAGTGAGATGGAACAGATGGAGATTAGTCCACACTCTCTGCTGTAGGAGGGAGTGAGATGGAACAGATGGAGATTAGTCCACACACTCTGCTGTAGGAGGGAGTGAGATGGAACAGATGGAGATTAGTCCACACACTCTGCTGTAGGAGGGAGTGAGATGGAACAGATGGAGATTAGTCCACACACTCTGCTGTAGGAGGGAGTGAGATGGAACAGATGGAGATTAGTCCACACACTCTGCTGTAGAGGGAGTGAGATGGAACAGATGGAGATTAGTCCACACTCTGCTGTGGAAGGGAGTGAGATGGAACAGATGGAGATTAGTCCACACTCTGCTGCTGTAGAAGGGAGTGAGATGGAACAGATGGAGATTAGTCCACACTCTGCTGCTGTAGAAGGGAGTGAGATGGAACAGATGGAGATTAGTCCACACTCTGCTGTAGGAGGGAGTGAGATGGAACAGATGGAGATTAGTCCACATCTGCTGTAGGAGGGAGTGAGATGGAACAGATGGAGATTAGTCCACACTCTGCTGTAGAAGGGAGTGAGATGGAACAGATGGAGATTAGTCCACACTCTGCTGCTGTAGAAGGGAGTGAGATGGAACAGATGGAGATTAGTCCACACTCTCTGCTGTAGGAGGGAGTGAGATGGAACAGATGGAGATTAGTCCACACACTCTGCTGTAGGAGGGAGTGAGATGGAACAGATGGAGATTAGTCACACTCTGCTGTAGGAGGGAGTGAGATGGAACAGATGGAGATTAGTCCACACACTCTGCTGTAGGAGGGAGTGAGATGGAACAGATGGAGATTAGTCCACACACTCTGCTGCTGTAGGAGGGAGTGAGATGGAACAGATGGAGATTAGTCCACACACTCTGCTGTAGGAGGGAGTGAGATGGAACAGATGGAGATTAGTCCACACACTCTGCTGTAGGAGGGAGTGAGATGGAACAGATGGAGATTAGTCCACACACTTCTGCTGTAGAAGGGAGTGAGATGGAACAGATGGAGATTAGTCCACACACTCTGCTGTAGAAGAGAGCGAGATGGAACAGATGGAGATTAGTCCACACACTCTGCTGTAGAAGGGAGTGAGATGGAACAGATGGAGATTAGTCCACACACTCTGCTGTAGGAGGGAGTGAGATGGAACAGATGGAGATTAGTCCACACACTCTGCTGTAGGAGGGAGTGAGATGGAACAGATGGAGATTAGTCCACACACTCTGCTGTAGAAGGGAGTGAGATGGAACAGATGGAGATTAGTCCACACACTCTGCTGTAGGAGGAGTGAGATGGAACAGATGGAGATTAGTCCACACACTCTGCTGTAGGAGGGAGTGAGATGGAACAGATGGAGATTAGTCCACACACTCTGCTGTAGGAGGGAGTGAGATGGAACAGATGGAGATTAGTCCACACACTCTGCTGTAGGAGGGAGTGAGATGGAACAGATGGAGATTAGTCCACACACTCTGCGTGTAGAAGGGAGTGAGATGGAACAGATGGAGATTAGTCCCACACTCTGCTGTAGGAGGGAGTGAGATGGAACAGATGGAGATTAGTCCACTCGCTGTAGGAGGAGGAGTGGAACAGATGGAGATTAGTCCACACTCTCTGCTGTAGGAGGGAGTGAGATGGAACAGATGGAGATTAGTCCACACTGCTGTAGGAGGGAGTGAGATGGAACAGATGGAGATTAGTCCACACCTCTGCTGTAGGAGGGAGTGAGATGGAACAGATGGAGATTAGTCCACACTCTGCTGTAGGAGGGAGTGAGATGGAACAGATGGAGATTAGTCCACACTCTGCTGTAGGAGGGAGTGAGATGGAACAGATGGAGATTAGTCCACACTCCTGTAGGAGGGAGTGAGATGGAACAGATGGAGATTAGTCCACACACTCTCTGTAGGAGGGAGTGAGATGGAACAGATGGAGATTAGTCCACACACTCTGCTGTAGGAGGAGTGAGATGGAACAGATGGAGATTAGTCCACACTCTGCTGTAGGAGGGAGTGAGATGGAACAGATGGAGATTAGTCCACACTCTGCTGTAGGAGGGAGTGAGATGGAACAGATGGAGATTAGTCCACACTCTGCTGTAGAAGGGAGTGAGATGGAACAGATGGAGATTAGTCCACACTCTGCTGTAGGAGGGAGTGAGATGGAACAGATGGAGATTAGTCCACACTCTGCTGTAGGATGGAGTGAGATGGAACAGATGGAGATTAGTCCACACACTCTGCTGTAGGAGGGAGTGAGATGGAACAGATGGAGATTAGTCCACACACTCTGCTGTAGAGGGAGTGAGATGGAACAGATGGAGATTAGTCCACACACTTTGCTGTAGAAGGGAGTGAGATGGAACAGATGGAGATTAGTCCACACACTCTCTGCTGTAGGAGGGAGTGAGATGGAACAGATGGAGATTAGTCCACACACTCTGCTGTAGGAGGGAGTGAGATGGAACAGATGGAGATTAGTCCACACATCTGCTGTAGGAGGGAGTGAGATGGAACAGATGGAGATTAGTCCACCACTCTGCTGTAGAAGGGAGTGAGATGGAACAGATGGAGATTAGTCCACACCTCTGCTGTAGGAGGGAGTGAGATGGAACAGATGGAGATTAGTCCACACACTCTGCTGTAGGAGGAGTGAGATGGAACAGATGGAGATTAGTCCACACACTCTGCTGTAGGAGGGAGTGAGATGGAACAGATGGAGATTAGTCCACACTGCTGTAGAAGGAGTGAGATGGAACAGATGGAGATTAGTCCACTCTGCTGTAGAAGGGAGTGAGATGGAACAGATGGAGATTAGTCCACACTCTCTGCTGTAGGAGGGAGGAGATGGAACAGATGGAGATTAGTCCACACACTCTGCTGTAGAAGGGAGTGAGATGGAACAGATGGAGATTAGTCCACACACTCTGCTGTAGGAGGGAGTGAGATGGAACAGATGGAGATTAGTCCACTCACTCTGCTGTAGGAGGGAGTGAGATGGAACAGATGGAGATTAGTCCACACTCTCTGCTGTAGGAGGGAGTGAGATGGAACAGATGGAGATTAGTCCACTCACTCTGCTGTAGGAGGGAGTGAGATGGAACAGATGGAGATTAGTCCACACACTCTGCTGTAGAAGGGAGTGAGATGGAACAGATGGAGATTAGTCCACACACTCTGCTGTAGGAGGGAGTGAGATGGAACAGATGGAGATTAGTCCACCACTCTGCTGTAGGAGGGAGTGAGATGGAACAGATGGAGATTAGTCCACACACTCTGCTGTAGGAGGGAGTGAGATGGAACAGATGGAGATTAGTCCACACTGCTGTAGAAGGGAGTGAGATGGAACAGATGGAGATTAGTCCACACTCTGCTGTAGGAGGGAGTGAGATGGAACAGATGGAGATTAGTCCACACACTCTGCTGTAGGAGGGAGTGAGATGGAACAGATGGAGATTAGTCCACACTGCTGTAGGAGGAGTGAGATGGAACAGATGGAGATTAGTCCACACTCTGCTGTAGGAGGGAGTGAGATGGAACAGATGGAGATTAGTCCACACACTCTGCTGTAGGAGGGAGATGGAACAGATGGAGATTAGTCCACACACTCTGCTGTAGGAGGAGTGAGATGGAACAGATGGAGATTAGTCCACACTCTGCTGTAGGAGGAGTGAGATGGAACAGATGGAGATTAGTCCACACACTCTGCTGTAGGAGTGAGATGGAACAGATGGAGATTAGTCCACACACTCTGCTGTAGGAGGGAGTGAGATGGAACAGATGGAGATTAGTCCACACACTCTGCTGTAGAGGGAGTGAGATGGAACAGATGGAGATTAGTCCACACACTCTGCTGCTGTAGGAGGGAGTGAGATGGAACAGATGGAGATTAGTCCACACACTCTGCTGTAGGAGGGAGTGAGATGGAACAGATGGAGATTAGTCCACACACTCTGCTGCTGTAGGAGGGAGTGAGATGGAACAGATGGAGATTAGTCCACACACTCTGCTGTAGAAGGAGCGAGATGGAACAGATGGAGATTAGTCCACACACTCTGCTGTAGGAGGGAGTGAGATGGAACAGATGGAGATTAGTCCACACTCTGCTGTAGGAGGGAGCGAGATGGAACAGATGGAGATTAGTCCACACACTCTGCTGTAGGAGGGAGTGAGATGGAACAGATGGAGATTAGTCCACACACTCTGCTGCTGTAGGAGGGAGTGAGATGGAACAGATGGAGATTAGTCCACACACTCTGCTGTAGGAGGGAGTGAGATGGAACAGATGGAGATTAGTCCACACACTCTGCTGTAGGAGGAGTGAGATGGAACAGATGGAGATTAGTCCACACACTCTGCTGTAGGAGGGAGTGAGATGGAACAGATGGAGATTAGTCCACACGCTGTGGAAGGGAGTGAGATGGAACAGATGGAGATTAGTCAACACTCTGCCGCTGTAGAAGGGAGTGAGATGGAACAGATGGAGATTAGTCCACCACTCTCTGCTGTAGAAGGGAGTGAGATGGAACAGATGGAGATTAGTCCACACTCTGCGCTGTAGAGGGAGTGAGATGGAACAGATGGAGATTAGTCCACACACTCTGCTGTAGAAGGGAGTGAGATGGAACAGATGGAGATTAGTCCACCACTCTGCTGTAGGAGGGAGTGAGATGGAACAGATGGAGATTAGTCCACACCTCTGCTGTAGAGGGAGTGAGATGGAACAGATGGAGATTAGTCCACACTCTGCTGCTGTAGAAGGGAGTGAGATGGAACAGATGGAGATTAGTCCACACTCTCTGCTGTAGGAGGGAGTAGATGGAACAGATGGAGATTAGTCCACACCTCTGCTGTAGGAGGGAGTGAGATGGAACAGATGGAGATTAGTCCACACTCTGCTGTAGGAGGGAGGTGAGATGGAACAGAATGGAGATTAGTCCACACACTCTGATGTAGGAGGGAGTGAGATGGAACAGATGGAGATTAGTCCACACACTCTGCTGTAGGTGAGAGGAACAGATGAGATAGTCCACCCTGCGTAGGGAGATGGAACAGATGGAGATTAGTCCCACACACTCTGCTGTAGGAGGAGTGAGATGGAACAGATGGAGATTAGTCCACACACTGCTGTAGGAGGAGTGAGATGGAACAGATGGAGATTAGTCCACACACTTGCTGTAGAAGGGAGTGAGATGGAACAGATGGAGCTTAGTCCACAACACTCTGCTGTAGAAGAGAGCGAGATGGAACAGATGGAGATTAGTCCACACTCTGCTGTAGAAGGGAGTGAAGAATGGAACAGATGGA
>WFAB01003496.1:0-15620 GCA_018977245.1 Lethenteron camtschaticum
CGGTCCTAAGCAAGCAAGCGAACTTAATATAAAGGATTTTAAAAAAGCAGTTGGTACCTGCGGGATTTGAACCCAAACCTCCAAAAAATGCAGAGACTTAATTCGCCACCAAAGTCCACCGGGCCCCTTTACCAATATGTTCGAAATGCTACCAGAAATGGCCAATGGGCATCATCACCAGGAGCTTGTTGTGAAATTATTTTAATTGTGTAAAAGCTAAAACAAATATTTTGCAGGTTGTGTTTTACATAAAACAAGATTTGGAAGCGGTGGGATTTGAACTCAAGCCTCCAAAGAGACTGGAGCCTTAATCCAGCGCCTTAGACCGCTCTGCCACGCTACCTGGTCATTGACAGCAGCAACAGAAATCGACAAAGGGGCATCATCACCAATAGCTAGTGGGAAAATTGTATTAAAAGTGTCGTGGCTGAAACACACTTTTTAAGGTCGTTATTCCGTAAATAAGGCAGTTGGTACCGGTGGGATTTGAACCCACGCCTCCAATGAACGCGGAGACTTAACTCGGCATTGTCGTCCAACCGACCTCTTTACCAATATGTTCGAAGCGCTACCAGAAATGGCCAATGGGCATCATCACCAGGAGCTTGTCGTGAAATAATTTTAATTGTGTCGAAGCTAAAAAAAAACATATTTTGCAGGATGTGTTTTATATAAAAAGAAGCTTTGGCAGCGGTGGGATTTGAACCCACGCCTCCAAAGAGACTGGAGCCTTAATCTAGCACCTTAGACCGCTCGGCCACACTACCTGGTCGTCAACAGCAGCAACAGAAATCGCAAAAGGGCATCATCACCAATAGCTCGTGTTAAAGTTGCATTAAAAGCTTCGTGGCTGAAGCACATTTTTAAGTTTGTCATTCCGTAAAAGAAGACACTTGGTACTGGCGGGATTTGAGCCCACACCTCCACAGGAAGTGGAGACTGTATTCGAAACCAAGCCTCCACAAAAAGTGGAGACTTAGTCGACCACCTGGCCCCCTTTACCAATGTTAGAAGCAATACCACAAATAGTCAATGGGCATCACAACCGAAAGCTCGTCTTAAAATTATATGAAAACATCGTGACTGAAACGCATTTTTCAGGCAGACTTTATGTAAAACAGAAGTCTGTTGGAACTGGTGGGATTTGAACCCACTACACCGAAAAAAGAGAATCCTTAATTCAGCACGTTTGCCTGCTCATCCCGTTACCTATTTGTAGGAACAATACAAGAAATGGCCAATGGGAATAATTTCCTGTCGCAGGTCTTGAAATTATTTTAATAGTGCAGTGGCTAAAAACATATTTTGCCGGTGGCGTTTTATATTAAAACAGTTGTTTGGCAGTGGTGGGATTCGAACCCACGCCTCCAAAGAGACTGGAGCCTAAATCCAGCGCCTTAGACCGCTCGGCCACACTACCTTGAGGTGACCAGCTGCACCAGCAATCACAAATAGGCATCATCACCAATAGCTCGTGTTAAAGTTGCATTAAAAGCTTCGTGGCTGAAGCACATTTTTAAGTTTGTCATTCCGTAAAAAGAAGGCACTTGGTACTGGCGGGATTTGAGCCCACGCCTTAGACCGCTCGGCCACACTACCTGGCCGTTAACAACAACACCAGAAATCACAAATGGGCATCATCACCAATAGCTGGTGTTAAAGTTTGACTAAAAGCTTCACGGTTGAAATACATTTTTAAGGTCGTCATTACGTAAAAAAGGCAGTTGGTACCTGCGGGATTTGAACCCAAACCTCCAAAGAATGCAGAGACTTAATTCGCCACCAACGTCCACCCCGCCCTTTACCAATATGTTCGAAATGCTACCAGAAATGGCCAATGGGCATCATCACCAGGAACTTGTCGTGAAATGATTTTAATTGTGTCGAAGCTAAAAAACATATTTTTGCAGGTTGTGTTTTACTTAAAAAAAGGTTTGGCAGCGGTGGGATTTGAACCCACGCCTCCAAAGAGACTGGAGCCTTAATCCAGCGCCTTAGACCGCTCTGCCACCCTACCTGGTCGTTGACAGCAGCAACAGAAATCGCAAAGGGGCATCATCACCAATAGCTAGTGGGAAAATTGTATTAAAAGTGTCGTGGCTGAAACACATTTTTAAGTTCGTCATTCCGTAAATAAGGCTGTTGGTACCGGCGGGATTTGAACCCAAACCTCCAAAGAAAGCGGAGACTTAACTCGGCATTGTCGTCCAACCGACCTCTTTACCAATATGTTCGAAGCGCTATCAGAAATGGCCAATGGGCATCATCACCAGGAGCTTGTCGTGAAACTATTTTAATAGTGTCGAAGCTAAAAAACTACGTATTTTGCAGGATGTGTTTTATGTAAAAAGATGCTTTGGCAGCGGTGGGATTTGAACCCACGCCTCCAAAGAGACTGGAGCCTTAATCCAGCGCCTTAGACCGCTCGGCCACGCTACCTGGTCGTCAACAGCAGCAACAGAAATCGCAAAAGGGCATCATCACCAATAGCTCGTGTTAAAGTTGCATTAAAAGCTTCGTGGCTGAAGGACATTTTAAAGTTTGTCATTCTGTAAATAGGAGGTGGTTGGTACCGGCGGGATTTGAACCCACGCTTCCACAAGAAAGTGGAGATTTAATTCGATACCTTCGACCACCGGGCCCCGTTACCAATGTTCGAAGCAATACCACAAATAGCCAATGGGCATCGTCAACAGAAGCTTGTCGTGAAATTATTTTATTAGTGTAGAAGATAACAAAAACATACTTTGCACATTGTGTGTTATGTAAATACAATCTTTGGCAGCAGTGGGATCTGCACCCACGCATCCCAAGAAACGGATTCCCAAATCCAGTTCCTCATATCGCGAAGCAACGCTGACGACTTCCCAAACCAAACACCAGAAACTGCCAATGGGCATCTACACCAGTAGCTTGTCGTGAAAATATTATTATCGTGTCGAAGCGAGCAAAAGTCTTCTGAAAGTTGTGTTTTATATAAAAACAGGCTTTGGCAGCGGAGGGATTTGAACCCACGCCTCCAAAGAAGCTGGAGCCTTAATCCAGCGCCGTGGACCGCTCGGCCACGTTGGTAATACCAGCAACAGCAATCGCCAATGGGCACAACCACCAATAGCTAGAGTTGATGTTTAAAAGCTTCGTAACTGAAGTACATTTTTAAGTTTGTCATTGGGTAAAAAGAAGGCAGTTGTTACCGGCAGGATTTGTACCCACGCTTCCAAAAGAAAGTGGAGATTTAATTCGATACCTTCTACCACTCGGCCCCGTTACCAACGTTAGAAGCGATACCAGCAACAGCCAATGGGCATCATCAACAGTAGCAATATTGGAATGTATGGTATTTATGTAGTGGTTAAGAAAATATTTTGCAGGTGTTTTTTTTTTTTAAATAAGCGTTGGCAATGGTGATGTAGGAACTCACACCTCAGACTAGAGCCTCTATCCAGCATCTTAGACCACTTCGGCCAAGCTATCTGGTCGGTGAAAACACCAAAAAATAGTGGAGAGGTTAAAAAAACATATCTTGCATGCTATGTTTTATATTGAACTAAGTTTTGACACCAATGAATTTGAACACATGCTCCAAAAGAAACTATAGCCTAAACCCAGAGCTTTTGACCGCTTGGCCATGCTACCTGGTCGTTGACAGCAGCAACAGAAATCGCAATAAGTATAACCCGTAAAAACAAAGTTTTTCACTATAAATCCTTTATATGCGTGGCAGCGAACTTAATATAAAGGATTTAAAAATACATTCGCCTGTGGAGGATGCGGGGATCGATCCCGCGACCTTTGGCATGGGAAGCGAGGGCGCTACCAACTGCGCTACTCCGCCACGGCCTGTGGAGGGGTTACGCTCTGGGCTCTTATACTGTGACGTTCAGCCAAAGCCAAGAATGAGTTCTATTTGAATATATGTAAATTCATTTTTTTTTTGCCTAAAAAGTGTAAAATTTTGGAATTTTTTTTTTCACGAACATAAATTGTCTGGCACAACGAGTCTGTGTGGAAAATGTCAGCTCGATTGGATCACGGGAAGTGGGTTAAAAAACGACCGAAAGATTTTCACGGTCGTAAGCAAGCAAGCAAGCACGCAAGCACGCGAACTTAATATAAAGGATTTAAAAAGGCATCAACACCAATAGTTAGTGTGAAAATTGTATTAAAAGTGTCGTGGCTGAAACACATTTTTAAATTCGTCATTCCGTAAAAAAGGCAGTTGGTACCTGCAGGATTTGAACCCACGCCTCCAAAGAAAGCGGAGACTTAATTCGGCACCAACGTCCACCTGGACCCTTTACCAATATGTAAGAAGCGCTACCAGAAATGGCCAATGGGCATCATCACCAGGAGCTTGTCGTGAAATGATTTTAATTGTGTCGAAGCTAAAAAACATATTTTGCAGGTTGTGTTTTGCATAAAACAATATTTGGCAGCGGTGGGATTTGAACCCACGCCTCCAAAGAGACTGGAGCCTTAATCCAGCGCCTTAGACCGCTCGGCCACGCTACCTGGTCATTGACAGCAGCAACAGAAATCGCAAAAGGGCATCATCACCAATAGCTAGTATGAATATTGTATTGAAAGTGTCGTGGCTGAAACACATTTTTAAGTTCGTAATTCCCTAAAAAAGGCAGTTGGTACCGGCGGGATTTTAACCCACACCTCCAAAGAATGCAGAGACTTAATTCGGCCCAAACGTCCACCCGGCCCATTACCAATATGTTCGAAGTGCTACCAGAAATGGCCAATGGGCATCATCACCAGGAGCTTGTCGTGAAATGATTTTAATAGTGTCGAAGCTAAAAAACATATTTTGCAGGTTGTGTTTTGCATAAAACCAAATTTGGCAGCGGTGGGATTTGAACCCACGCCTCCAAAGAGACTGGAGCCTAAATCCAGCGCCTTAGACCGCTCGGCCACGCTACCTGGTCATTGACAGCAGCAACAGAAATCGTAAAGGGGCATCATCACCAGGAACTTGTCGTGAAATTATTTCAATTGTGTTGAAGCTAAAACAAATATTTTTGCAGGTTGTGTTGTACATGAAACAAGATTTGGCAGCAGTGGGACTTGAACCCAGCCTCCAAAGAAACTGGAGCCTTAATCCAGCGCCTTAGACCGCTCGGCCACGCTACCTGGTCATTGACAGCAGCAACAGAAATCGTAAAAGGGCATCATCACCAGGAACTTGTCGTGAAATTATTTTAATTGTGTCGAAGCTCAGAAACATAATTTTGCAGGTTGTGTTTTGCATAAAACAAGATTTGGCAGCGGTGCGATTTGAACCCACACCTCCAAGGAGACTGGAGCCTAAATCCAGCGCCTTAGACCGCTCGGCCACGCTACCTGGTCATTACGGCAGCAACAGAAATCTCAAAGGGGCATCATCACCAATAGCTCGGGGAAAATTGTATTGAAGCGTCGTGGCTGAAACACACTTTTTAAGGTCGTCATTACGTACAAAAAGCAGTTGGTACCGGCGGGATTTGAACCCAAACCTCCAAAGAATGCAGAGAATGAATTCGGCACCAACGTCCACCGGCCCCTTTACCAATATGGTCGAAGTGCTGCCAAAAATGCCCAATGGGCATCATCACCAGGAGCTTGTCGTGAAATTATTTTAATTGTGTCGAAGCTTAAAAACATAATTTGCAGGTTGTGTTTTACATAAAACAAGATTTGGCAGCGGTGGGATTTGAACCCACGCCTCCAAAGAGACTGGAGCCTAAATCCAGCGCCTTAGACAGCTCGGCCACGCTACCTCGTCGTTGACAGCAGCAATAGAAATCGCAAAAGGGCATCATCACCAGGAACTTGTCGTGAAATTATTTTAATTGTGTCGAAGCTAAAACTAATATTTTTACAGGTTGTGTTGTACATAAAATAAGATTTGGCAGCGGTGGGATTTGAACCCACGCCTCCAAAGAGACTGGAGCCTTAATCCAGCGCCTTAGACCGCTCGGCCACGCTACCTGGTCGTTGACAGCAGCAATAGAAATCGCAAAGGGCATCATCACCAGGAACTTGTCGTGAAATTATTTTAATTGTGTCGAAGCTAAGAAACATATTTGCAGGTTGTGTTTTACATAAAACAAGATTTGGCAGCGGTGGGATTTGAACCCACGCCTCCAAAGAGACTGGAGCCTAAATCCAGCGCCTTAGACCGCTCGGCCACGCTACCTGGTCATTGACAGCAGCAACAGAAATCGTAAAGGGGCATCATGACCAGGAACTTGTCGTGAAATTATTTTAATTGTGTCGAAGCTCAGAAACATACTTTGCAGGTTGTGTTTTACATAAAACAAGATTTGGCAGCGGTGGGATTTGAACCCTCGCCTCCAAAGAGACTGGAGCCTTAATCCAGCGCCTTAGACCGCTCGGCCACGCTACCTGGTCATTGACAGCAGCAACAGAAATCGGAAAAGGGCATCAGCACCAGGAACTTGTCGTGAAATTATTTAAATTGTGTCGAAGCGAAGCAACATTAGTTGCAGGTTGTGTTTTACATAAAACAAGATTTGGCAGCGGTGGGATTTGAACCCACGCCTCCAAAGAGACTGGAGCCTAATCCAGCGCATTAGACCGCTCGGCCACGCACCTGGTCATTGCAGCAGCAATAGAAATCGCAAAGGGCATCATCACCAGGAACTTGTCGTGAAATTATTTTAATTTTTCGAAGCTAAGAAACATAATTTGCAGGTTGTGTTTTACATAAAACAAGATTTGGCAGCGGTGGGATTTGAACCCACGCCTCCAAAGAGACTGGAGCCTTAATCCAGCGCCTTAGACCGCTCGGCCACGCTACCTGGTCATTGACAGCAGCAACAGAAATCGTAAAGGGGCATCATGACCAGGAACTTGTCGTGAAATTATTTTAATTGTGTCGAAGCTAAAACAAATATTTTTGCAGGTTGTGTTGTACATAAAACAAGATTTGGCAGCGGTGGGATTTGAACCCACGCCTCCAAAGAGACTGGAGCCTTAATCCAGCGCATTAGACCGCTCGGCCACGCTACCTGGTCATTGACAGCAGCAACAGAAATCGTGAAGGGGCATCATCACCAGGAACTTGTCGTGAAATTATTTTAATTGTGTCGAAGCTAAAACAAATATTTTTGCAGGTTGTGTTTTACATAAAACAAGATTTGGCAGCGGTGGGATTTGAACCCACGCCTCCAAAGAGACTGGAGCCTAAATCCAGCGCCTTAGACCGCTCGGCCACGCTACCTGGTCATTGACAGCAGCAACAGAAATCGTAAAGGGGCATCATGACCAGGAACTTGTCGTGAAATTATTTTAATTGTGTCGAAGCTCAGAAATATACTTTGCAGGTTGTGTTTTACATAAAACAAGATTTGGCAGCGGTGGGATTTGAACCCTCGCCTCCAAAGAGACTGGAGCCTTAATCCAGCGCCTTAGACCGCTCGGCCACGCTACCTGGTCATTGACAGCAGCAACAGAATCGAAAAGGGCATCAGCACCAGGAACTTGTCGTGAAATTATTTAAATTGTGTCGAAGCGAAGCAACATTAGTTGCAGGTTGTGTTTTACATAAAACAAGATTTGGCAGCGGCGGGATTTGAACCCAAACTCCAAAGAATGCAGAGAAATGAATTCGCACCAACGTCCACCGGCCCCCTTACCATATGTTCGAAGTGCTGCCAGAAATGCCAAGGGCATCATCACCAGGACTTGTCGTGAAATTATTTTAATTGTGTCGAAGCTAAAAACATAATTTGCAGGTTGTGTTTTACATAAAACAAGATTTGGCAGCGGTGGGATTTGAACCCACGCCTCCAAAGAGACTGGAGCCTAATCCAGCGCCTTAGACCGCTCGGCCACGCTACCTGGTCATGACAGCAGCAATAGAAATCGCAAAAGGGCATCATCACCAGGAACTTGTCGTGAAATTATTTTAATTGTGTCGAAGCTCAGAAACATACTTTGCAGGTTGTGTTTTACATAAAACAAGATTTGGCAGCGGTGGGATTTGAACCCACGCCTCCAAAGAGACTGGAGCCTTAATCCAGCGCATTAGACCGCTCGGCCACGCTACCTGGTCATTGACAGCAGCAATAGAAATCGCAAAAGGGCATCATCACCAGGAACTTGTCGTGAAATTATTTTAATTGTGTCGAAGCTAAGAAACATATTTGCAGGTTGTGTTTTACATAAAACAAGATTTGGCAGCGGTGGGATTTGAACCCACGCCTCCAAAGAGACTGGAGCCTTAATCCAGCGCCTTAGACCGCTCGGCCACGCTACCTGGTCATTGACAGCAGCAATAGAAATCGCAAAAGGGCATCATCACCAGGAACTTGTAGTGAAATTATTTTAATTGTGTCGAAGCTAAAACTAATATTTTTGCAGGTTGTGTTTTACATAAAACAAGATTTGGCAGCGGTGGGATTTGAACCCACGCCTCCAAAGAGACTGGAGCCTTAATCCAGCGCCTTAGACCGCTCGGCCACGCTACCTGGTCATTGACAGCAGCAACAAAATCGTAAAGGGGCATCATCACCAGGAACTTGTCGTGAAATTATTTTAATTGTGTCGAAGCTAAAACAAATATTTTTGCAGGTTGTGTTTTACATAAAACAAGATTTGGCAGCGGTGGGATTTGAACCCACGCCTCCAAAGAGACTGGAGCCTTAATCCAGCGCCTTAGACCGCTCGGCCACGCTACCTGGTCATTGACAGCAGCAACAGAAATCGTAAAGGGGCATCATCACCAGGAACTTGTCGTGAAATTATTTTAATTGTGTCGAAGCTCAAAACATATACTTGGCAGGTTGTGTTTTACATAAAACAAGATTTGGCAGCGGTGGGATTTGAACCCACGCCTCCAAAGAGACTGGAGCCTTAATCCAGCGCCTTAGACCGCTCGGCCACGCTACCTGGTCATTGACAGCAGCAACAGAATCGTAAAGGGGCATCATCACCAGGAACTTGTCGTGAAATTATTTTAATTGTGTCGAAGCTAAAACATACTTTGCAGGTTGTGTTGTACATAAAACAAGATTTGGCAGCGGTGGGATTTGAACCCACGCCTCCAAAGAGACTGGAGCCTTAATCCAGCGCCTTAGACCGCTCGGCCACGCTACCTGGTCATTGACAGCAGCAACAGAAATCGTAAAGGGGCATCATCACCAGGAACTTGTCGTGAAATTATTTTAATTGTGTCGAAGCTAAAACAAATATTTTTGCAGGTTGTGTTGTACATAAAACAAGATTTGGCAGCGGTGGGATTTGAACCCACGCCTCCAAAGAGACTGGAGCCTTAATCCAGCGCCTTAGACCGCTCGGCCACGCTACCTGGTCATTGACAGCAGCAACAGAAATCGTGAAGGGGCATCATCACCAGGAACTTGTCGTGAAATTATTTTAATTGTGTCGAAGCTAAAACAAATATTTTTGCAGGTTGTGTTTTACATAAAACAAGATTTGGCAGCGGTGGGATTTGAACCCACGCCTCCAAAGAGACTGGAGCCTTAATCCAGCGCCTTAGACCGCTCGGCCACGCTACCTGGTCATTGACAGCAGCAACAGAAATCGTGAAGGGGCATCATCACCAGGAACTTGTCGTGAAATTATTTAATTGTGTCGAAGCTAAAACAAATATTTTGCAGGTTGTGTTTTACATAAAACAAGATTTGGCAGCGGTGGGATTTGAACCCACGCCTCCAAAGAGACTGGAGCCTTAATCCAGCGCCTTAGACCGCTCGGCCACGCTACCTGGTCATTGACAGCAGCAACAGAAATCGTGAAGGGGCATCATCACCAGGAACTTGTCGTGAAATTATTTTAATTGTGTCGAAGCTAAAACAAATATTTTGCAGGTTGTGTTTTACATAAAACAAGATTTGGCAGCGGTGGGATTTGAACCCACGCCTCCAAAGAGACTGGAGCCTAATCCAGCGCCTTAGACCGCTCGGCCACGCTACCTGGTCATTGACAGCAGCAACAGAAATCGTAAAGGGGCATCATCACCAGGAACTTGTCGTGAAATTATTTTAATTGTGTCGAAGCTCAGAAACATATTTTGCAGGTTGTGTTTTACATAAAACAAGATTTGGCAGCGGTGGGATTTGAACCCTCGCCTCCAAAGAGACTGGAGCCTTAATCCAGCGCCTTAGACCGCTCGGCCACGCTACCTGGTCATTGACAGCAGCAACAGAATCGAAAAGGGCATCAGCACCAGGAACTTGTCGTGAAATTATTTAAATTGTGTCGAAGCGAAGCAACATTAGTTGCAGGTTGTGTTTTACATAAAACAAGATTTGGCAGCGGCGGGATTTGAACCCAACCTCCAAAGAATGGAGCTTAATCCAGCGCCAACGCCACCGGCCCCTACCTATGTTGACAGGCGCCAGAAATGCAAGGGGCATCATCACCAGGAACTTGTCGTGAAATTATTTTAATTGTGTCGAAGCTAAAAACATATTTGCAGGTTGTGTTTTACATAAAACAAGATTTGGCAGCGGTGGGATTTGAACCCACGCCTCCAAAGAGACTGGAGCCTTAATCCAGCGCCTTAGACCGCTCGGCCACGCTACCTGGTCATTGACAGCAGCAATAGAAATCGCAAAGGGCATCATCACCAGGAACTTGTCGTGAAATTATTTTAATTGTGTCGAAGCTAAAACATATTTTGCAGGTTGTGTTTTACATAAAACAAGATTTGGCAGCGGTGGGATTTGAACCCACGCCTCCAAAGAGACTGGAGCCTTAATCCAGCGCATTAGACCGCTCGGCCACGCTACCTGGTCATTGACAGCAGCAACAGAAATCGTAAAGGGCATCATCACCAGGAACTTGTCGTGAAATTATTTTAATTGTGTCGAAGCTAAAACATATTTGCAGGTTGTGTTTTACATAAAACAAGATTTGGCAGTGGTGGGATTTGAACCCACGCCTCCAAAGAGACTGGAGCCTTAATCCAGCGCCTTAGACCGCTCGGCCACGCTACCTGGTCATTGACAGCAGCAATAGAAATCGTAAAGGGCATCATCACCAGGAACTTGTCGTGAAATTATTTTAATTGTGTCGAAGCTAAAACAATATTTTTGCAGGTTGTGTTTTACATAAAACAAGATTTGGCAGCGGTGGGATTTGAACCCACGCCTCCAAAGAGACTGGAGCCTTAATCCAGCGCCTTAGACCGCTCGGCCACGCTACCTGGTCATTGACAGCAGCAACAGAAATCGTAAAGGGGCATCATCACCAGGAACTTGTCGTGAAATTATTTTAATTGTGTCGAAGCTAAAACAAATATTTTGCAGGTTGTGTTTTACATAAAACAAGATTTGGCAGCGGTGGGATTTGAACCCACGCCTCCAAAGAGACTGGAGCCTTAATCCAGCGCCTTAGACCGCTCGGCCACGCTACCTGGTCATTGACAGCAGCAACAGAAATCGTAAAGGGGCATCATCACCAGGAACTTGTCGTGAAATTATTTTAATTGTGTCGAAGCTAAAACAATATTTTGCAGGTTGTGTTTTACATAAAACAAGATTTGGCAGCGGTGGGATTTGAACCCACGCCTCCAAAGAGACTGGAGCCTTAATCCAGCGCCTTAGACCGCTCGGCCACGCTACCTGGTCATTGACAGCAGCAACAGAATCGTAAAGGGGCATCATCACCAGGAACTTGTCGTGAAATTATTTTAATTGTGTCGAAGCTAAAACATATTTTGCAGGTTGTGTTTTACATAAAACAAGATTTGGCAGCGGTGGGATTTGAACCCACGCCTCCAAAGAGACTGGAGCCTTAATCCAGCGCCTTAGACCGCTCGGCCACGCTACCTGGTCATTGACAGCAGCAACAGAAATCGTAAAGGGGCATCATCACCAGGAACTTGGTGAAATTATTTTAATTGTGTCGAAGCTAAAACAAATATTTTTGCAGGTTGTGTTGTACATAAAACAAGATTTGGCAGCGGTGGGATTTGAACCCACGCCTCCAAAGAGACTGGAGCCTTAATCCAGCGCCTTAGACCGCTCGGCCACGCTACCTGGTCATTGACAGCAGCAACAGAAATCGTGAAGGGGCATCATCACCAGGAACTTGTCGTGAAATTATTTTAATTGTGTCGAAGCTAAAACAAATATTTTTGCAGGTTGTGTTTTACATAAAACAAGATTTGGCAGCGGTGGGATTTGAACCCACGCCTCCAAAGAGACTGGAGCCTTAATCCAGCGCCTTAGACCGCTCGGCCACGCTACCTGGTCATTGACAGCAGCAACAGAAATCGTGAAGGGGCATCATCACCAGGAACTTGTCGTGAAATTATTTAATTGTGTCGAAGCTAAAACAAATATTTTGCAGGTTGTGTTTTACATAAAACAAGATTTGGCAGCGGTGGGATTTGAACCCACGCCTCCAAAGAGACTGGAGCCTTAATCCAGCGCCTTAGACCGCTCGGCCACGCTACCTGGTCATTGACAGCAACAACAGAAATCGTAAAGGGGCATCATCACCAGGAACTTGTCGTGAAATTATTTTAATTGTGTCGAAGCTAAAACATATTTGCAGGTTGTGTTTACATAAAACAAGATTTGGCAGCGGTGGGATTTGAACCCACGCCTCCAAAGAGACTGGAGCCTTAATCCAGCGCCTTAGACCGCTCGGCCACGCTACCTGGTCATTGACAGCAGCAACAGAATCGTAAAGGGCATCATCACCAGGAACTTGTCGTGAAATTATTTAATTGTGTCGAAGCTAAAACAATATTTTGCAGGTTGTGTTTTACATAAAACAAGATTTGGCAGCGGTGGGATTTGAACCCACGCCTCCAAAGAGACTGGAGCCTTAATCCAGCGCCTTAGACCGCTCGGCCACGCTACCTGGTCATTGACAGCAGCAACAGAAATCGTAAAGGGCATCATCACCAGGAACTTGTCGTGAAATTATTTAATTGTGTCGAAGCGAAGCAACATTATTTGCAGGTTGTGTTTTACATAAAACAAGATTTGGCAGCGGTGGGATTTGAACCCACGCCTCCAAAGAGACTGGAGCCTTAATCCAGCGCCTTAGACCGCTCGGCCACGCTACCTGGTCATTGACAGCAGCAACAGAAATCGTGAAGGGGCATCATCACCAGGAACTTGTCGTGAAATTATTTAATTGTGTCGAAGCTAAAACAAATATTTTTGCAGGTTGTGTTGTACATAAAACAAGATTTGGCAGCGGTGGGATTTGAACCCACGCCTCCAAAGAGACTGGAGCCTTAATCCAGCGCCTTAGACCGCTCGGCCACGCTACCTGGTCATTGACAGCAGCAACAGAAATCGTGAAGGGGCATCATCACCAGGAACTTGTCGTGAAATTATTTTAATTGTGTCGAAGCTAAAACAAATATTTTTGCAGGTTGTGTTTTACATAAAACAAGATTTGGCAGCGGTGGGATTTGAACCCACGCCTCCAAAGAGACTGGAGCCTTAATCCAGCGCCTTAGACCGCTCGGCCACGCTACCTGGTCATTGACAGCAGCAACAGAAATCGTAAAGGGGCATCATCACCAGGAACTTGTCGTGAAATTATTTTAATTGTGTCGAAGCTCAAAACATACTTTGCAGGTTGTGTTTTACATAAAACAAGATTTGGCAGCGGTGGGATTTGAACCCACGCCTCCAAAGAGACTGGAGCCTTAATCCAGCGCCTTAGACCGCTCGGCCACGCTACCTGGTCATTGACAGCAGCAACAGAAATCGTAAAGGGCATCATCACCAGGAACTTGTCGTGAAATTATTTAATTGTGTCGAAGCTAAAACAATATTTTGCAGGTTGTGTTTTACATAAAACAAGATTTGGCAGCGGTGGGATTTGAACCCACGCCTCCAAAGAGACTGGAGCCTTAATCCAGCGCCTTAGACCGCTCGGCCACGCTACCTGGTCATTGACAGCAGCAACAGAAATCGTAAGGGCATCATCACCAGGAACTTGTCGTGAAATTATTTTAATTGTGTCGAAGCTAAAACATATTTGCAGGTTGTGTTTTACATAAAACAAGATTTGGCAGCGGTGGGATTTGAACCCACGCCTCCAAAGAGACTGGAGCCTTAATCCAGCGCCTTAGACCGCTCGGCCACGCTACCTGGTCATTGACAGCAGCAACAGAAATCGTAAAGGGCATCATCACCAGGAACTTGTCGTGAAATTATTTTAATTGTGTCGAAGCTCAGAAACATACTTTGCAGGTTGTGTTTTACATAAAACAAGATTTGGCAGCGGTGGGATTTGAACCCACGCCTCCAAAGAGACTGGAGCCTTAATCCAGCGCCTTAGACCGCTCGGCCACGCTACCTGGTCATTGACAGCAGCAACAGAAATCGTAAAGGGCATCATCACCAGGAACTTGTCGTGAAATTATTTTAATTGTGTCGAAGCTAAAACAAATATTTTTGCAGGTTGTGTTTTACATAAAACAAGATTTGGCAGCGGTGGGATTTGAACCCACGCCTCCAAAGAGACTGGAGCCTTAATCCAGCGCCTTAGACCGCTCGGCCACGCTACCTGGTCATTGACAGCAGCAACAGAAATCGTAAAGGGGCATCATCACCAGGAACTTGTCGTGAAATTATTTTAATTGTGTCGAAGCTAAAACAAATATTTTTGCAGGTTGTGTTGTACATAAAACAAGATTTGGCAGCGGTGGGATTTGAACCCACGCCTCCAAAGAGACTGGAGCCTTAATCCAGCGCCTTAGACCGCTCGGCCACGCTACCTGGTCATTGACAGCAGCAACAGAAATCGTGAAGGGGCATCATCACCAGGAACTTGTCGTGAAATTATTTTAATTGTGTCGAAGCTAAAACAATATTTTTGCAGGTTGTGTTTTACATAAAACAAGATTTGGCAGCGGTGGGATTTGAACCCACGCCTCCAAAGAGACTGGAGCCTTAATCCAGCGCCTTAGACCGCTCGGCCACGCTACCTGGTCATTGACAGCAGCAACAGAATCGTAAAAGGGCATCATCACCAGGAACTTGTCGTGAAATTATTTTAATTGTGTCGAAGCGAAGAACATATTTGCAGGTTGTGTTTTACATAAAACAAGATTTGGCAGCGGTGGGATTTGAACCCACGCCTCCAAAGAGACTGGAGCCTTAATCCAGCGCCTTAGACCGCTCGGCCACGCTACCTGGTCATTGACAGCAGCAACAGAAATCGTGAAGGGGCATCATCACCAGGAACTTGTCGTGAAATTATTTTAATTGTGTCGAAGCTAAAACAAATATTTTGCAGGTTGTGTTGTACATAAAACAAGATTTGGCAGCGGTGGGATTTGAACCCACGCCTCCAAAGAGACTGGAGCCTTAATCCAGCGCCTTAGACCGCTCGGCCACGCTACCTGGTCATTGACAGCAGCAACAGAAATCGTGAAGGGGCATCATCACCAGGAACTTGTCGTGAAATTATTTTAATTGTGTCGAAGCTAAAACAAATATTTTTGCAGGTTGTGTTTTACATAAAACAAGATTTGGCAGCGGTGGGATTTGAACCCACGCCTCCAAAGAGACTGGAGCCTTAATCCAGCGCCTTAGACCGCTCGGCCACGCTACCTGGTCATTGACAGCAGCAACATAAATCGTAAAAGGGCATCATCCACCAGGAAC
>WFAB01003497.1:0-2500 GCA_018977245.1 Lethenteron camtschaticum
TTGACCTGTGCGTGTGTGTATAGCGCTGTGGATGATTGCATGTGCACTGTCGCGTATGACGTGTGTGTAACGTGTATAATTCCGCGTGTAAATTGCGCGCGCGTGTGTAGTGCTGTGGATGATTGTGTGTATTGTGCATAATTGCTGTGTGTGTATAGCGCTGTGGATGATTGTGTGTGCACTGTTGCGGATGACGTGTGTAACGTGTACAAGTCTGTGTGTGTGTGTGTACCGTTGTGTAGAATTGCGTGCGTGCGTGTGTAGTGCTGTGGATGATTGCGTGTGCACTGTTGCGTATGACGTGTGTAACATGTACAAGTCTGTGTGTGTGTGTGTACCGTTGTGTAGAATTGCGTGCGTGCGTGTGTGTAGTGCTGTGGATGATTGCGTGTGCACTGTTGCGTATGACGTGGTTAACGTGTACAAGTCTGTGTGTGTGTGTGTACCGTTGTGTAGAATTGCGCGCGTTCGTGTGTTGCGCTGTGGATGATTGCGTGTGCACTGTTGCGTATGACCTTGTGTGTAATGTCTGCGTGGGTGCAGGAGGAGGAGGTGAAGGCTGCCGAGGTGTACGAGGAGTTCCTCGCCTCCTTCGAGGGGAGCTCGTCCGGCGGCATCAAGACTTTCGTACGGGGCGGCATCGTCAACGCCAAGGGTAGGCCCTCGCACGTCCCTCACGCACGCACGCTGACAAACGTGTGCAGATAAATGCGCGCTATCAAACGCGTGCTAACAAAACCAATGCTAACACACGTGTACTAACAAAGCAATACTCATATAGACCCCACAGAGACCCATAGACCCACAGAGACCATAGACCCACAGAGATCCAAGGACTCGTATAAAACCAGAGACCCACTCAGACCCACAGAACCCACAACCTCCTGCACACCAGGCGAGGGAGTTGGCATCTTGACAAATACAGGCATCGTCGGGGTCGGGATCGAACCCACGTAACCTCCTGCACACCAGGCGAGGGAGTTATCATCTTGATAAATACAGGCATCGTCAGAGTCGGGATCGAACCCACGTAACCTCCTGCACACCAGGCGAGGGAGTTATCATCTTGATAAATACAGGCATCGTCGGGGTCGGATCGAACCCACGTAACCTCCTGCACACCAGGTGAGGGTTGACATCTTGACAAATACAGGCATCATCAGAGTCGGGATCGAACCCACGTAACCTCCTGCACACCAGGCGAGGGAGTTATCATCTTGACAAATACAGGCATCGTCGGGGTCGGGATCGAACCCACGACCTCCTGCACACCAGGTGAGGGGTTGACATCTTGACAAATACAGGCATTGTCAGGGTCGGGATCGAACCCACGTAACCTCCTGCACACCAGGTGAGGGGTTAACATCTTGACAAATACAGGCATCGTCAGGGTCGGGATCGAACCCACGACCTCCTGCACACCAGGCGAGGGAGTTAACATCTTGATAAATACAGGCATCGTCAGAGTCGGGATCGAACCCACGTGACCTCCTGCACACAGGCGAGGGAGTTATCATCTTGACAAATACAGGCATCGTCGGGTCGGGATCGAACCCACGTAACCTCCTGCAACCAGGCGAGGGAGTTAACATCTTGACAAATACAGCATCGTCAGGGTCGGGATCGAACCCACGTAACCTCCTGCACACCAGGCGAGGGAGTTAACATCTTGATAAATACAGGCATTGTCGGGTCGGGATCGAACCCACGACCTCCTGCACACCAGGCGAGGGAGTTAACATCTTGATAAATACAGGCATCGTCAGGGTCGGGATCGAACCCACGAACCTCCTGCACACCAGGCGAGGGGTTGACATCTTGACAAATACAGGCATCGTCAGGGTCGGGATCGAACCCACGTAACCTCCTGCACACCAGCCGAGGGAGTTGGCATCTTGACAAATACAGTCATCGTCGGGGTCGGATCGAACCCACGACCTCCTGCACACCAGGCGAGGGAGTTAACATCTTGACAAATACAGGCATCGTCAGAGTCGGGATCGAACCCACGTGACCTCCTGCACACCAGGCGAGGGAGCTGACATCCCCTCGCCACCGTGGAGACTAACAATTGGTCGTCTCGTCCCGTCCAGATGAGGGCGAGGAGCCAAGAAAGGGCGACTCTACCGCCCCACGTCTCGGCTCATGGACACCAAACCCAGCCAGGCCGAGACGCCAGCGGCTCCACCTCCGGCTTCGACGCACGCAAGCCCGTACGTCTTACTGTGTGTGTGTGTGTGCGTCTTTGTGTGTGTGTGTACGTCTTACTGTGTGTGTGTGTGTGTCAGAGGTCGTAAACGGGTTTTGATTCCTTACCCGTACCCGGCCGCACCAGGGTCGCAAACGGTACCCGTACCTGGCCGTACCCTACCCTTACCCGGCCGGGTACGGGTAGGGTACGGGTATCGGGTACCTGATTGCGACCTCTGGGATGAAGCCATGTTGCAGGCGCGGGTGGACTGATTCTAGGAACTTGAATTGTGAGAAGAGACAAGACGTT
>WFAB01003497.1:7500-15615 GCA_018977245.1 Lethenteron camtschaticum
ACAAATGTGTGTGTGTACATGCGTGTGCGCGTGCGTGTATCCATACTCAGCAGTGCTAGATGAGTACACCAGAGGGTTGTACGACACGGGGGATCTTTATCTTTGTGTGTATGTGTGTGTACACGCATGTGTCTGTACACGTGTGTGTGTGCACGTGTGTGTGTGTGTACAGGTGTGTGTGTGTACAAATGTGTGTGTGTACATGCGTGTGCGCGTGCGTGTATCCATACTCAGCAGTGCTAGATGAGTACACCAGAGGTTGTACGACACGGGGATCTTTATCTTTGTGTGTATGTGTGTGTACACGCATGTGTCTGTACACGTGTGTGTGTGTAAACGCGTGTGCATGTGTGTGTTCCCGTATTCAGCGGTGCTGGATGAGTACACCAGCGGATCGTACGACACGGGAGATCCCAGCACCACCAACCTCTACCTCGGCAACATCAACCCCAAGGTGGGCGGGGGACCCTCATTCATCCATTCGTTCACCGAGTCGTTCATCCACTCATTCATCCGTTAAGCCATTCATTCAGTTGTTCACCAATTCATTCATCCATGCGTTCATCCATCCATCCTTTCATCCACGCATTCATCCATTTATTCATCCATCAATCCGTTAATCCATTAATCTATTCGTTAATGTATCATCCATGCGTTCATCCATTCGTTCATCCATGCAGCCATGCATTCAACCGTTAATTAATTTATTCATTCATTTGTTCATCCATTCATCCATGCGTTCTTCCGTTCGTGCAGTCAATCATTCATCCATCCATGCATCCATCGGCATCCATTCATTGCAGTCTAAATATTCCGATTTTAATGATATGTATTTGTAGTCACTTCCTTGCCTCTCTTACACTTTGCTAGCCCGTCGTGTGTGCGCGCGTGTGTGTGTGTTCGCGTGTGCGTGTTCGCGTGTGTGTGTGCGTGTATGTGTGCGTGTGTGTGTGCACGTGTGTGTGTGCGTGCGTATGTGCGTGCGTGTGTGTGTGCGTGTGTGTGTACTGTGTGTGTGTGTACTGTGTGTGTGTGTACTGTGTGTGTGTAGTGTGTGTGTAGTGGGTGTGTAGTGTGCGTGTGTGTGTGTGTGTAGTGTGTGTGCGTGTGTGTGATCCCGACCATGACAATGCCTGCTGCTGTATATTTTGTAGCTTGCGGTGTCTCTCCCTCTCTCGCTGTCTCTCTCCCCGTAGCGAGCTGTTGACTACCTCGCCCGGGGATATACAGGAGGTCGTCGCCGGAGTTTGCGAGGTGACGATGACCGTGAGATTTTTTTCTCCCCCCCCACCCGTCCCGTCGCCCGCTCGCTCGCAGATGAACGAGGAGATGCTGTGCCAGGAGTTTGGCCGGTTCGGGCCGCTGGCCAGCGTCAAGATCATGTGGCCTCGCAAGGACGAGGAACGCGCCCGGGACCGGCACTGCGGCTTCGTGGCCTACATGAACCGCAAGGATGCGGAGCGCGCCCTCAAGCTGCTCAACAGTAAATGACAACGATAAGAACGACTGCGACGACAGTAACAGCAGTAACAACAACAACAACTTTCGATTGAAAGCTGTCGTGACTGCAGCATGGATTCATCTTCTTGGTTCTTTCGGTAAAGTCACGTAGAAGGGAAGTAATAAAAGAATAAAAATTCTACATAATAAAATAATTCTCACGACGTTTCGGCCACAACGCAAGCAGCCATCCTCAGGTGAAGAACAGGTCTGTCGGAAAGACTCATTCAGACGCTGTCTTTCCGACAGACCTGTTCATTCAGACGCTGTCTTTCCGACAGACCTGTTCATTCAGACGCTGTCTTTCCGACAGGCCTGTTCATTCAGATGCTGTCTTTCCGACAGACCTGTTCATTCAGACGCTGTCTTTCCGACAGGCCTGTTCATTCAGACGCTGTCTTTCCGACAGACCTGTTCATTCAAACGCTGTCTTTCCGACAGACCTGTTCATTCAGACGCTGTCTTTCCGACAGACCTGTTCATTCAGACGCTGTCTTTCCGACAGACCTGTTCATTCAGACGCTGTCTTTCCGACAGACCTGTTCTTCACCTGAGGACGGCTGCTTGCGTTGTGGCCGAAACGTCGTGAGAATTATCTTATTATGTTTAATGTTTATTATTTTATTATTTCCCTTCTACGTGACTTTACCGAAAGAACCAAGAAGATGAATCCCTGCAGTCACGAAAGCTTTACATCGAAACAATAGTAATGACAACAGTAACATGAGCAATAATAAGGATAACAACAATATGAATAACTTAAAGAATGGCAACGTTAATAACAAGAATAACAACGATATCAATAACAACAAGAACAATAATAAAAATAACAACAATGTTAACAACAATGTTAACAACATGAACAGCAACAACAACAAAACTCATTTTTACAATAACAACAACATTCATAGTAACAACAACAATATTAATAACAACAGTAGCAAGACCAATAACAACAATATTAATAACAATAACAACAGTAACACAAACAATACCAACAATATTAATGACAACAGTAATAACGTACAGGAATGACGGCAATCTTAACAGCAATGACAACAACAATCACATTGCAAATACTAATCACAATAACAGCAATGATAAAAACAACAATAGCAACGGCAATAATCATAGCAATCATCCCTCCCTCTCCTCCCTCCCTCCCCTCCCTCTCCTCTCTCTCCTCTCTCTCCTCCCTCTCCTCTCTCCCTGCCTCCCTCTCCTCCCTCTCCTCCCTCCCTCCCTCTCCTCTCTCCCTTCCCTCTCCTCCCTCTCCTCCCTCCCTCCCTCTCCTCCCTCTCCTCCCTCTCCTCCCTCCCCTCCCTTTCATCCCTCTCCTCCTCCCTCCCTCTCCTCTCTCCCTGGCTCCCTCCCCTCCCTCCCTCTCCTCCCTCCTCTTCCTCCCTCTCCTCCCTCTCCTCCCTCCCTCTCCTCCCTCCCTCCCCCCTCTCTCTCCTCCCTCCCTTTCCTCCCTCCCTCTCCTTCCTCCCTCTTCCTCCCTCTCCTCCCTCTCCTCCCTCTCTTCCTCCTCCCTCTCCTACCACCCTCTCTTCCCTCCCTCTTCCTCCCTCTCCTCCTCCTCCCTCCCTCCCTCCCCTCCCTCCCTCCTCCATCTCCTCCCTCCCTCCCTCCCTCCCTTCCTCCTTCCCTCCCTCCCTCCCTCTCCTCTCCTCCTCCCCCCTCCCTCCCTCTCCTCCCTCCCTCCCTCCTCCTCCCTCTCCTCCCTCCTTCCCTCCCTTTCATCCCTCTCCTCCCTCCCTCCCCCCTCCCTCTCCCTCTCCCTCTCCCTCCCTCCCTCCTCTCCTCCCTCCCTCTCCTCCCTCTCTCCCTCCCTCCCTCTCTCCTCCCTCCCTCCCCCTCCCTCCTCTCCTCCTCCCTCTCCTCCCTCCCTCNCCTCCCTCCCTCNCTTCCCTCCCTCTCCTCCCTCTCCTCCCTCTCCTCCCTCTCTTCCTCCCTCCCTCTCCTCCCCCCTCTCCTCCCTCCCCTCCTCTTCCTCTCCTCCCTCCTCCCTCCTCCCTCTCCTCCCTCCCTCTCTTCCCTCCCTCTCCTCCTCTCCTCCCTCCCTCCCCTCTCCTCCCTCCCTCTCCCCCTCCCTCCCTCCCTCCCTCCCTCTCCTCCCTCCCTCTCTCCCTCTCCTCCCTCTCCTCCCTCCTCCCTCTCCTCCCTCCCCTCCCTCCCTCCTCCATCTCCTCCCTCTCCTCCCTCCCCTTCCCTCCCTCCCTCCCTCCCTCCCCCTCCCTCTCTCCTCCCTCCCTTTCCTCCCTCCCTCTCCTCCCTCTCCTCCCTGCCTCCCTCTCCTCCCTCCCCTCCCTCCCTCTTCCTCCTCTCCTCCCTCCCTCCCTCCTCCCTCCTCTCCTCCCTCCCTCTCCTCCCTCTCCTCCCTCCACCCCCTCCCACCCTCCCTCCTCTCCTCTCTCTCCTCCCTCCCTCTCCTCCCTCTCTCCCTCTCCTCCCTCCCTCCCTCCCTCCCTCTCCTCCCTCCCTCTCCTCCCTCCCTCTCCTCCCACCCTCTCCCCCCTCGCCCAGGCAAGGAGATCATGGGCTATGAGATGAGGCTGGGCTGGGGCAAGGCGATCCCCCTGCCGCCGTACCCACTCTACATCCCGCCGGCCATGCTGGAGCTCACCATGCCGCCACCGCCTTCCGGGCTGCCCTTCAACGCGCAGCCGCGGGAGAGGCTCCGCAACCCCCACGCGCCGCTGCCGCCACCGCCCGCCAACAACGAGGAGCTGGAGAAGGTACGGGCGCGACGTTCGGGTGGAAGCACCCGCCACTCGCGTTGTTGTGTCGCTGGTGTGTGGCTGTGTGTTGATTGTAGTGTGTGTGGTTGTGTGTGGCTGTGTGTGTGTCGCTGTGGTTGTGTGTGTGCAACTGTGTGGCTGTGTGTGTGACTGTGTGTGTGTGTGGCTGTGTGTGTGCAGCTGTGTGTCGCTGTGTGTGTGGGTGGCTGTGTGTGTGTGGCTGTGGTTGTGTGTGTGTGTCGCTGTGTGTGTGTGTCGCTGTGTGTGTTGATTGTAGTGTGTGTGTGTGGCTGTGGCTGTTGGTGTGTGTGTGGCTGTGTGTGTGTGTGTGGCTGGTGGTGTGTGTGTGGCTGTTGGTGTGTGTGGCTGTGTAGAGCTGGAGAAGGTGCGGGCGGGACGTCGGGTGGAAGCACCCGCCACTCGCGTTGTTGTGTCGCTGTGTGTGGCTGTGTGTTGATTGTAGTGTGTGTGGTTGTGTGTGTGTGTGTGTCGCTGTGGTTGTGTGTGTGCAACTGTGTGGCTGTGTGTGTGACTGTGTGTGTGTGGCTGTGTGTGTGCAGCTGTGTGTCGCTGTGTGTGTGGGTGGCTGTGTGTGTGTGGCTGTGGTTGTGTGTGTGTGTCGCTGTGTGTGTTGATTGTAGTGTGTGTGTGTGGCTGTGGCTGTTGGTGTGTGTGTGTGTGGCTGTGTGTGTGTGGCTGTGTGTGTGTGTGTGGCTGTTGGTGTGTGTGGCTGTGTAGAGCTGGAGAAGGTGCGGGCGGGACGTCGGGTGGAAGCACCCGCCACTCGCGTTGTTGTGTCGCTGTGTGTGGCTGTGTGTTGATTGTAGTGTGTGTGGTTGTGTGTGGCTGTGTGTGTGTGTGTCGCTGTGGTTGTGTGTGTGCAACTGTGTGGCTGTGTGTGTGACTGTGTGTGTGTGTGGCTGTGTGTGTGTGTGTGTCGCTGTGGGTGTGTGTGTGCAACTGTGTGGCTGTGTGTGTGCAGCTGTGTGTCGCTGTGTGTGTGGGTGGCTGTGTGTGGGTGGCTGTGTGTGTGTGGCTGTGGTTGTGTGTGTGTGTCGCTGTGTGTGTGTGTTGCTGTGTGTGTGTGTCGCTGTGTGTGTTGATTGTAGTGTGTGTGTGTGGCTGTGGCTGTTGGTGTGTGTGTGGCTGTGTGTGTGTGTGGGTGTGTGTGTGTGTGGCTGTGTGTGTGTGNGTGTGTGTGTGTGTGGGTGTGTGTGTGTGTGTGTGTGTGTGTGTGTGGCTGTGTGTGTGTGGCTGTGTGTGTGTGTGGCTGTGTGTGTGTGTGTGGCTGTGTGTGTGTGTGTGGCTGTTGGTGTGTGTGGCTGTGTAGAGCTTGAGAAGGTGCTGGCGGGGCATTGGGTGGAAGCACCCCCACTCGCGTTGTGTCGCTGTGTGTGACTGTGTGTTGATTGTAGTGTGCGTGGTTGTGTGCGACTGTGGCTGTGTGTGTGTGGCTGTGGTTGTGTGTGTACAGCTGTGTGTGGCTGTGTGTGTGCAGCTGTGTGTGGCTGTGTGTGTGGCTGTGTGTGTGCGACTGTGTGTTGATTGTAGTGTGTGTGTGTGTGTGGCTGTGTGTGTGTGTGCAGCTGTGTGTGGCTGTGTGTGTGTGGCTGTGGTTGTGTGTGTGTGTCGTTGTGTGTGTGTGTCGCTGTGTGTGTGCAGCTGTGTGTGGCTGTGTGTGTGGGTGGCTGTGTGTGTGTGGCTGTGTGTGTGTGGCTGTGTGTGGGTGGCTGTGTGTGTGTGGCTGTGTGTGTGTGGCTGTGTGTGTGGGCTGTGGCTGTTGGTGTGTGTGTGGCTGTGTGTGTGTGTGGCTGTGTGTGTGTGGCTGTTGGTGTGTGGCTGTGTGGAGCTGAAGAAGGTGCGGGCGGGACGTCGGGTGGAAGCACCCGCCACTCGCGTTGTGTCGCTGTGTGTTGATTGTAGTGTGTGTTGCTGTATGTGTGTGTGTGCTGATTGTAGTGTGTGTTGCTATGTGTGTAGTTGTGTGTTGCTGTGGATAGGTGCAGTATGTGTGTATGATGCTGTGTTTAGTTGTTTGTTGCTCTGGGTAAGTACAGATTGTGTGTGTATTGCTGTAGGTAGGTGTGTGTGTAGTTCCGTGTACTGTTTTGTTTTGCTATGGGTATGTGTGTCTGTGTGTGTTGCTATGGGTTTGTGTGTGTGTGTTGCTATGGGTTTGTGTGTGTGTGTTGCTGTGGGTTGGTGTGTGTGTGTGTTGCTGTGGGTTGGTGTGTGTGTGCTGTGTGTAATCGTGTGTTGCTGTGGCTTGTGTGTGTGCTGTGTGTATGTGGTGCTGTGTGTGTTGCGTGTATTGCTGTGTACAGTTATGTTTTTTTCTATGGGTAGGTGTGTGTGTTGCTGTGTGTGACGTTACTATGTGTGTAGCTGTTTGTGATGTTACTGTGTGTGACGTTATAGTGTGTAGCTGTTTGTGATGTTACTCTGTGTGACGTTATTGTGTGTGTAGCTGTGTGTGACATGTGTAGCTGTTTGTGTGTACCTGTCTGTCTGTGTGTAGCTGTGTGTGATGTTACTGGTGTGTGTAACTGTGTGTGACGACATTGTGTGTGTAGTTTTGTGTGACGAATGTGGCTGTGTGTGTCTAACTGTGTGACAACGTTATTGTATGTGTAGCCGTGTGTGCAGTTCTGTTGACGTGTACCTGTCTGTGTGTAGCTGTGTGTGGCTGTGTGTATCTTCCATGTGTAGCTGTCTGTGTGTAGCTGTGTGTGATGTTACTGTGTGTATAACGGTGTGTGACGACGTTATTGTATGTGTAGCCGTGTGTGTAGTTCTGTGTGACGTGTCGCTGTCTCGTGTATCCGTGTGTAGCTGTCCGTGTGTAGCTGTCCGTGTGTAGCTGTCCGTTGTACCTGTCCGTGTAGCCGTCTGTGTGTAGCTCTGTGTGTAGCTGTTTGTGTGTAGCTCTGTGTGTAGCTCTGTGTGTAGCTCTGTGTGTAGCTGTCTGTGTGTAGTTTCTGTGTGTAGCTGTGTGTGTGTAGCTGTCTGTGTGTAGCTGTCTGTGTGTAGCTGTGTGTGTAGCTGTCCGTGTGTGACGTGTGTGACGTGTGTACTTGTCCGTGTGTAGCCGTGTGTGTCGTGTGTAGCTGTGTGTAGCTGTGTGTGTGTAGCTGTCCGTGTGTGGCGCTGTGCTGTGTTTTTGCGTCATTGAGAATTGTTTCGTTACTCTCATCCGCCTCATGTTTTCTATTACGATGTGAATGATTGAACAGACTCTGTCCCAGCCGTAGTAAAAGTGGTTATACCCACCGAAAGGTACAGTTACGCCTCCTCTTACCAACCTATACCCACCTTACCTGCCTATCTACCCATCAAACCCGCACTACTGATTATTCCCTGGGTAAAGCCAAGCCAAACCAGACCACCCACACGGCAAACCCGATTGGTTCGTAAATCGAAGGAACTGTAGCTGTACGTATATATATTTATTTAAATATATATTTGGATAATACGAACGAAATCAATATAAGAACCTTCGTTGCGTTAAAGGCAAAAGAAAGTGCGGTTTTAAAAAGACTCAATCGTCACGAGGGATAAAAGTATTCGTACGTTTAGGGGTTTAGTTTTTTTTTCCGTTTTCTTAACGCAATAACCCTTTACAAATCTATCTTCTGCGCAGAAATATACATGTACACAAATGGGCAACTTAAGATTTTTTAAATAACGAACCGGATTTTCAAGGTCACCGTCGTCCGATTCGAGTTGAATCGACGACTCGGCTTTGAAACTCGTCGCCAGAGTTGCGGTTGTTGTCGTTATCGTCGCCAAAATAAAGTAAAAGACAAAACGTCGTCAAGACGAATGTTAAAATTAACAAAAAACCCGAACTTGACCCCCTCCGCCTTCGAAAAAT
>WFAB01003498.1:0-15612 GCA_018977245.1 Lethenteron camtschaticum
ATGTTGGCCGCCGACATCATTTCTCCTTCCACCAGCCCTTGGGGAGCGCCGATCGTCCTGGTTAAAAAGCAGGACGGTTCGTTGCGGTTTTGCGTTGATTTCCGGCGTCTTAACAAAATTTCGGTTGCCGACGGCATACCCGCTCCCTCGGATGGATGAATCGCTGGACGCCTTTGGCGGAGCGCGATTCTTTTCCACACTGGATTTACCTTTCGGGATTCTGGCAGCTTCCTCTGGACGATGACTCAAAGCCTAAAACTGCTTTCCGTACACCGCACGGCCTGTTCCAATTCAACCGGTTGCCGATGGGCTTACACTCAGCGCCGGCAACTTTCCAGCGTTTGATGGAATTGGTTTTGGCTGGATTGCAATGGGAGTCGTGCCTCATTTATTTGGATGACGTTATCGTCTTTAGTAAAACTTTTGACGAACATCTCCAGAGGTTGCGGGCGGTTTTCCTAAAGATGCGGGCTGCTAATTTGAAATTCAAGCCCCAAAAATGCCATTTGTTGCGCGATTCGGTGCGTTATTTGGGGCACATCGTGGGACGCTCAGGTATTGCTACCGATCCCGCCAAAACGCAGTGTGTCAGCTCCTGGCCGACTCCCACCTCGGTGGGAGAGGTCAGGAGTTTCATTGGGTTCGCGTCGTATTACCGACGGTTCGTCGCTGATTTTGCGACAATTGCAAAACCCCTGCACGCTTTAACATCTAAAGGGGTTCGGTTCCACTGGGGTCAAGAGGAGGAGGCTGCTTTCTGCTCCCTTCGGGACGCCCTGGTAAAAGCCCCTCCCTTGATTTACCCAGATTTTTCTAAGCCCTTTTTGCTCGACACCGATGCGAGCAACACGGGTATTGGGGGTGTGCTTTCCCAGGTGGTTGATGGCGTGGAACGGGTGGTCGCGTACGGTAGTCGGGTGTTGTCTCCTGCGGAGCAAAGATATTGTGTCACCCGTAGGGAACTGTTGGCAATTGTCTATTTCATCCAACAGTATCGCCCATATCTGTACGGTCGGCATTTCACCGTCCGCACAGATCATGCGGCACTACAGTATGCCCTGCGAGTTCAACAACCATCGGGACAGTTGTCTCGATGGTTGGAGGTTCTCCAGGACTTTGATTTTGAAACCACCTACCGTAAGGGCGTTCGCCATACGAATGCGGACGCTCTGTCGCGCATGCCAACCACCTCCGAATGTGCATGCCTCCTGGGGTCGGGACGTTGCAGGCCTTCAGGGGACGCATCGGTTCCGGTCTTGGCAGCCACCGACGACGACGAACCATTGGTTACTAATTCGATCGAACAACAGGGAAGAGATTCCCTGTTGGGGTTGCCCGTCACTGAATGGGGGCGCCTCCAAATGGAGGATACCTCCCTCCTCGGGTGGCGTCGTCGCGTCGGGGGTGCTGGGCGGGTGAAGGGTGATTCGGATGCATGGGAAATGGTGCAAGGTCTGCTGATGCATTGGGACGGCAAATCCCAGCGACATCGGCTGGTGGTCCCTTCTGAGTTGCGAGGCAAGGTGGTGTGGGCCGCGCATGAGCGCCTATTACACCTGGGGACCCAAAAGACTCTTGCACTGCTACAACTTGATTTTTTTTGGCCTGGTATGACGAGGGATGTTGGGGATCTATTGGGATCATGCCCTCGGTGTGCGCAACGGAAACCGCCGGCGCGGGAGTCTAACCCGCCCTTGCAATCGATCAAAGTATCCAGAATAAATGAGCTTGTCGCGCTGGACATTTTGGGCCCATTTCCCGCCACCCCCAGGGGCAATAGGTATTTGTTGACAGGTGTCGAGTATTTTACGCGCTGGCCTATGGCCTGGCCCCTTGCCAACCAGTCGGCAGCAGCCATCGTGGAGGCCTTTGTTCAGGGATACGTCCTGGACAAAGGTGCTCCGGAGCGGCTGCTGACCGACCAGGGCAGAAATTTTTCCGGTAAATTACTCAAACAGGTCTGTGACCTCTTAGGCACGAAGAAAATTCGTACCTCCCCGTATCACCCGCAAACTGACGGAATGGTCGAGCGCCTGCATCGCACCATTACGTCAATGATGTCACAGCAGGTCTCGGACTCGCAGACTGACTGGGACCTGCATATTCAAGGGGTCTTGGCGGCATACCGGATGGCACCCCATGCAGCTACGGGATTTTCCCCCTTTTACCTCATGTACGGTCGTGAACCCGACCCGCCTGTTCGCGCCCAGCTGCAGATCCCCGACCCGCAAGGGAAAACTAAATTGGCTGACCACGTCAAATTTAATCTGGCCAAATTAACAGAGGCGCGGGATGCTGCTATGCTAAACTCGGACCTCCGTCAAAAAGCGAATGAGCGCCTCAGGCTGGGTCGGGCGCACGTGATACAGTGGAAGCCGGGGGACAAGGCATGGTTGCACTGTCCCCAAGTGCCCCTGGCTACCTCCCCTAAGCTGGCGCGGCCGTGGCGGGGCCCTGTGGAGGTGGTCGAAGTTTTGCGACCACAGTGCGTGCGCATTAAATGGGGGAAGCGGCGATGGTTCGTGCACCCCTCTAGGTTAAAACCCCTCGTTGCGGTACACAAACCCACTTCACACATGCGTGGCCAAACGTGTGGGGGGTCGACCGACTCACTGGGTCCGTCTCCGTCGTTCTCACCTAATGCCTTGCCGGCCGTGCCACCTCCAGGTGCATCAGGACTGACGGGCTCACGCCCGACCACCCCTCCTGGGGATACCGACGGTCACGCGGCATCGGAGGAGGTCTCACTCCGGGACGGACAATTGCCACCTGACGGTCCGCCACCCGGGGTTACCCCGTGTGAGGGGCCCGCTGCAAGGACGCGCGCAAAAATGCGCAGACTGTTATGAGGCCGGAAGATGTGTATATAGGTTGTGTTCATTGTGTGTTGTGTGGGTGGTGTGTTCCCTGCCCATTGAAATGTACATACGTTGGGTTCACCTGGTGTTGTGTGTATGGTGGGTTCCCTGCAAATTGTATATAGGTTGTTTTTTTACGGAATTCGCATTTATTCAAGGGGGGGGGGGTGCGTCGGGTTGTTTTCTCTTCTTGCTGTTGCATTTTGTTGTGTTCTTGTTGCCGTTCTTGTTATTGTTGAAAATTAGTGAGGCACACGCGCGGTTACGGTATAAATTCATTTTTATTGTCATTTTGTATGTTGGCAGCCGGGACGGCTGCGAGCTATGCGGGGGGGGGGTGATGTAGGGGTGTTAAAGAGAGGGCCCGTTATGCATGGCAGTCTATGGGAAACAAATACAGTGGGCGGGGCTACGTGTGTGCACGGGGAGATGCCCTCTGCGACGTCCGAGCCAGACACCCTGGGGGGGGGCTGGTTCGGCGTTATGATCCCCCGGGGCCCCACCCCTCAAGGAGGGGTTGGGTATAAAAGGGGACGTTATAGGGGCTCGAGTCAGTTATGTTAAAAGCTAACCAGAGAAGACTGAAGACGTCTTAGATAGAGCCCTGGACTCCCCTCGTTCGATGTCCTTATCAGGGCCGAACAGGACTGAGCCAGCGGCGTGGTCCCGAGAGCCAGAGCCGGTGCTCTTCTAAGAGCTGGTCTGGGACTCCGGGTACCGGGCCCGACTTACCAGTGTCGGGCCAAATAGCCTCCCCTAGCCCATTAGTGGAGGACTGAGAGGCAGGCTAGGATTAGCTAGGAAGTGTATCCTTAGCTAGTCGGGTGAGGGGGCCGATACCCCCTCCAGTGCTGTATGCCACGAACGAGTTGTGTAAAATAAATATACGTGTGCCTCCACCTCGGTGTCAAGTGTCTTCACCGGTACTTCACATGCACACGTACAGTCACGCACGCACGCGCACACGGGTACACGCGCGTACAGTCACGCACGTACATACGTACGTACGCGCGTAACACATACGTACACACTCACGCACGCGCGTGCACTGCTACTATTACTAAACGTGTTGTGGTGGTGGTGGTGGTGTCTCTGTGCTGTGCAGTGTCGCTGTAAACAGAACTGTGCAACTCTCCGGTGCGGCTGCAGGAGAGCGGGATTGGCATGCTCTCGCCACAACTGCGGCTGTGACCACCGCATTTGCAAAAACGGCAGCCACGCGGTGAGGCCAGTGCAGCTGCAGGTGCAGCTGGGGGTGCAGCTGGTTGATGCGGGTGCAGCTGCGAGTGCTGTGGGTGGTGTGGGTGTTGTGGGGGGTAGCGGAAGCAGCAGCAAACGAGGGTTTGGTGGTAGTGATAGGGGTTGTGGTAGTGATAGGGGTTGTGGTAGTGATAGGGGTTGTGGTGGTGATAGGGGTTGTGGTGGTGATAGGGGTTGTGGTGGTGATAGGGGTTGTGGTGGTGATAGGGGTTGTGGTGGTGACAGGGGGGGGGGGTAGTGGTAGGGGTTGTGGTGGTGATAGGGGTTGTGGTGGTGATAGGGGTTGTGGTGGTGATAGGGGTTGTGGTGGTGATAGGGGGGGGTAGTGATAGGGGTTGTGGTAGTGATAGGGGTTGTGGTGGTGATAGGGGTTGGGGTGGTGATAGGGTTGGGGTGGTGATAGGGGTTGTGGTGGTGATAGGGGTTGTGGTAGTGATAGGGGTTGTGGTAGTTATAGGGGTTGTGGTGGTGATAGGGGTTGTGGTAGTGGTAGGGGTTGTGGTGGTGATAGGGGTTGTGGTAGTGGTAGGGGTTGTGGTAGTGATAGGGGTTGTGGTAGTGGTAGGGGTTGTGGTGGTGATAGGGGTTGGGGTGGTGATAGGGGTTGTGGTGGTGATAGGGGTTGTGGTGGTGATAGGGGTTGGGGTAGTGATAGGGGTTGTGGTGGTGATAGGGGTTGTGGTGGTGATAGGGGTTGTGGTGGTGATAGGGGTAGTCGTAGCTGGAGGGGGGTTAGTGAGTAGCAACAGGATGGTGATGATGGTGATGATGGTGATGATGATGATGGTGATGATGGTGATGATGATGGTGATGATGATGGTGATGATGATGGTGATGATGATGATGATGTGGTGATGGTGATGATGATGATGGTGATGATGATGATGGTGATGATGGTGATGATGGTGATGATGGTGATGATGATGATGGTGGTGATGATGATGGTGGTGATGATGATGATGATGGTGGTGATGATGGTGGTGATGATGGTGGTGATGATGATGATGGTGATGATGATGATGGTGATGATGTCGATGATGATGATGATGGTGATGATGATGGTGATGATGATGGTGATGATGATGGTGATGATGATGGTGATGATGATGGTGATGATGGTGATGATGATGGTGATGATGATGGTGATGATGGTGATGATGGTGATGATGATGATGGTGATGATGGTGGTGATGATGATGATGGTGGTGATGATGATGATGATGGTGGTGATGATGGTGGTGATGATGGTGGTGATGATGGTGGTGATGATGGTGGTGATGATGATGATGGTGATGATGATGGTGATGATGATGGTGATGATGTCGATGATGGTGATGATGATGGTGATGATAATGGTGGTGGTGATGATGGTGGTGATGATGATGATGGTGGTGATGATGGTGGTGATGATGGTGGTGATGGTGATGATGGTGATGATGATGGTGGTGATGATGATGATGATGGTGATGATGATGGTGATGATGATGGTGATGATGATGGTGATGATGTCGATGATGGTGATGATGATGGTGATGATAATGGTGATGATGATGATGGTGATGATGGTGTGATGATGATGATGATGGTGGTGATGATGGTGGTGATGATGGTGGTGATGATGGTGGTGATGATGATGATGGTGATGATGATGGTGATGCTGGGCTAGGGGAGAAGATGGGTGGGGGTTGTTTTAAGGGGGTGGGAACTGAAGCTGCTGCTTGCGGGGCAACACAAACACCCCTCGACTGCGGTGAGTTTCACCGCGGCGAGTTCACCGCGGTGAACCTGTCGCGGTGAAACTCTTTGCGGTGAAACTCTTCGCGGTTAAACTCTCCGCGGTGAATCTGAACCCACACCGTCTGCCCAGGGAGTCAAGGTGGCGTCGGAGAAGCTGGAGTCCTCCTTGTTGGACGACTCCCTCAAGAGGGACGACTCCCTCAAGAGGGACGAGCCCAGCGGAGTCGCCCGCCCTCCGGGGGAGTCGTTCTTCATGCTGCCCGACGTCGCTCCATCTCCGCAGGTGCGACCTGGTCGTCGATGATGACGACGCTGCTGCTGCTGCTACTACTACTGCAGCTGCTACTGCAGCTGCTGCTGCTGCTGCTGCAGCTGCTGCAGCAGCAGCAGCAGCCACCGGCGCTATCGTCACTGCCATCTGTTGTATGTGTTGGGATTATGAAATTTTGATAAAAATAATAAAAATTAATAATTTTCCGAAAAATGCGCAAATCGCATTAATTATGATAGTGTGTGTATTAACATGCATAAATTATGATAATGTGTGTAATTATATGCATAAATTATGATAATCGTAGAGATAATCGTAGTAATTTATGCGGATGCTTGCGATTATGTTAATGTGAGCAGTTGTGATAATTAGGCTCAGCTTCGTTTATCCAGAGTTATAACAATCAGGATAACACGATTATCATCGATTAAACGTTTACCGATTATCTTAGTGTGTGTTATGATATTTTAGGTCACCAGTTTCAGATCTCATTACAGGCAACAGCTCTTATGAATAAGATAGTTTTGCATGGACTTGGAAAGAAGCACTCGAACAGTTGGTGTTAAGCAATTTTATTCTAACAAGCATGTGATATTCTATCATGCAGGTCAAACATGTGTCAATAATTCATGAATAACCAAACTCTTATACATTTGCGATATTATGCATTCGATTAATATGAATAACTAAAATTCTTATGCAATTACGAGATTATGCATTTGACTAAAATGAATGAATAAACTCTTATGCATTTGCGAGACTATGCATTTGACTAAAATTAATGAATAAACACTTATGCATTTACGATATTATGCGATTACCTAATATGAATGACTAAACATTTTTTTTTCATGTAACTCGACGGCAGCAACTGCTTTGCACGATCAGTTGATATTGAACGCACCACCTCGAAATGGCAACCCTTTTTGAAACGCAAAGATAACTTTTTGAAAGTCTTATTCGTGTGCGTGCTGTGTGTGCGTTGTCCCCTTGTAATATTAATTAATTCTTAGAGCCAGGAGTTGTGTGGTGTGGAAGGATACAAACAGCGGCCAGAAGTTTTCTCTGGGTTGGGCGTGGCCGCCGCTCTGCTCCTGCTGCTCCCTCCCTCGGCGTGTCTCTGCTTGTGCTCTCTCTCTCTCTCTCCACTGCTCGATGACGAGTTGGCACGATGCTGTCCTTGAAGATGCTCGGTCGCTCGTGTCGCTCGTGTCGCTCGGTGTCGCACGGTGGCGCTCGGTGGCGCACGGTGGCGCTCGGTGGCGCACGGTGGCGCCCGGTGGCGCACGGTGTCGCTCGGTGGCGCACGGTGGCGGGTGGCGCACGGTGGCGCACGGTGGCGCACGGTGGCGCACGGTGGCGCTCGGTGGCGCACGGTGGCGCACGGTGGCGCTCGCTTGGCGATCTCCACCTTTCCTGCGGGTTGTTCGCTGGTCGTCACTCTGACGAGTAGCGATGCTTCGTTCGTGGCAGGGTGGACGTTGGCGTCTTTGTTGGCTTCACTCGCAACTCGGCGACTCAGGGTAGCGATTCTTCTCAGGTGGTGCAGACCTCGGCTTGTAGCGGCACGTCGCTACCCCGCGAACCTCGTCATTCTGGATGACGAAAACTTCTTGACGATTTCTGGTGGGGCCCGTGGCCTGGACGATGTGGGGCTCAGAGCCCCTGGCGATCTGAGTTGAATGGATTTTTCCCCGGCTTATATTGAGAAAATCCACTCAGTCTTCCCGAGTTGTTTGAAGGCCGTCATATATCTTTCTGTGGGTTGGGCGCATCTGCGTCCGTGTGTTTCGTGTGTCGTGTGCGTGTTTATTAGTAAAGACCCAGCTGTGTAACCATTCTGGGAGGAGGGGTGGGGAATATTATTTGCTTGCGTGTGCAAATCTTGCTGTCCGTGCTGCGGGGAGACAAAGGTGGCCGTGCTTAACTCCAACGTGGGCACCCTCTCCCCTCTCCGCGTCTCTTGCGAGGGAAAATAAACAGAAAAAAAACCAGATGTTCTCGAATGTCAGCACAAACCCCCCCCCTTTGTGACCTTTCTGCTCCCTTCTTGCTTACCCTGGGTGGGTCATTCTGAGGTCAGACCCCGCTGGAAGACAAGGGTGGTCGAGGAGATGTTTGCGATACATTTATGTGGTCCTGTGTGTTACATTTATTCTTGAATTATATTTTATGAGTTCCTTCGGTCTTGGTATCGTGGTTATCATTCGTCTATGTTTAATGAGTATTCGTAATGCTCCTCGTCACATTATTACCTTGGGGCTTCGCCCAGTTTAGTTCTCCAGAGATTGGTGTTTATTCCAAGTTATTTTTTTAAGCCCTCTGGAATTCGCACTCTTTAGCTTTTTTTGGAAGGTCGTGTAGGTAGGAAACATATAATAATAGTAAAAATATTAGTGTTTGTTGGTTAATTATCTTTGTTAAGTTTCTACTTTTCGGTGAGGAAAACGCCAAGAAAACGCGAAGCTTCAACCGTCATTCACTCTGCACCTTATCTGTACATCTCCAGATGTCTCGGGAGGTTTAGTCCATACATCTTTTTGTCCGTCTGGATGTCTATGACCTTTTTGTGACCGAATTCCTATCATTTCAACCGCCCTCCATGTCTCATGGACTCCCGGTGTGCCCGTGAGTTGTTTTCATTATTTAATTTAAAAAAAATAGATATTAAAAAAAATATATATTTTTTCTTAATTATTCTTAATATTAATAACGGAAAACAGGGCATAGATACAACAATCATCACCAGCTATCGTCACCAGCTATCACCACCGCCTCTTATCACCGCCATCATCACCACCGCCACCCTTACCATTATCTCCCACCCTCACCACCACCTCCCCACGCTCTCCCCACGCTCACCACCCTCACCACCACCCTCACCACCTCCCTCACCACCACCCTCACCACCTCCCTCACCACCTCCCTCACCACCACCCTCACCACCACCACCACCCTCACCACCACCACCCTCACCCACCCTCACCACCACCCTCGCCCACCCTCACCACCACCCTCACCACCACCCTCACCACCACCCTCACCACCCTCACCACCACCCTCACCACCACCCTCACCACCCTCACCACCCTCACCACCCTCCCCACCCTCACCATTGTCTCCCACCCTCGCCCACCCTCACCACCACCCTCACCACCACCCTCACCACCACCCTCACCACCACCCTCACCACCACCCCCTCACCACCTCCCTCACCACCTCCCTCACCACCACCCTCACCACCCTCGCCCACCCTCACCACCACCCTCACCACCACCCTCACCACCACCCTCACCACCCTCCCCACCCTCACCACCCTCACCACCACCCTCACCATCCTCACCACCCTCCCCACGCTCACCACCCTCACCACCACCCTCACCACCACCCTCACCACCCTCACCACCCTCCCCACCCTCACCATTGTCTCCCACCCTCGCCCACCCTCACCACCACCCTCACCACCACCCCCCTCACCACCACCCTCACCACCACCCCCCTCACCACCACCCTCACCCTCACCACCTCCCTCACCACCTCCCTCACCACCACCCTCACCACCACCCTCGCCCACCCTCACCACCACCCTCACCACCCTCCCCACCCTCACCATTGTCTCCCACCCTCGCCCACCCTCACCACCACCCTCACCACCAAGCTCACCACCCTCACCACCCTCCCCACCCTCACCATTGTCTCCCACCCTCGCCCACCCTCACCACCACCCTCACCACCACCCTCACCACCCTCACCACTCTCCCCACCACCCTCACCCACCACCATCACCACCACCCACCACCACCACCCTCACCACCCTCATCACCACCACCCCCACCACCCTCGCCACCTCCCCACGCTCTCCCACAGGTGCTCAAGGAGTTGGGTGGCACTGGGCTGCTGTCTGCGCTGTCGGACCCCTCTCTGCTCACCAACGCCAGCACCCCCGTTCAAGAGCCACGCGCCAGCGGAGGCAGCACCAGCGGTCGCACCAGCGGAGGTGGTGGTACCAGCGATGGTGGTGGTGATGATGATGGTGGTGGTGGTGGTGCTGCTTCTGGAGCTGGGTCACTCGGGGCTCATGGCCGCCTGCTCGCCCGTGCCGCCCATGTAACGTAGTCGCGGCGACGGCGGCGTCTCACACCTTGTTGTTGTGTGTGTTGTGTGTTGGTGTGTTGTTGTCCTTCCTCCGACGAGCGCGGTTTGGCTTGCTGCGTTACGGCGGTGCGAAAGCCGTTCCACGCGTACACACACCAACAACTACCTACACAACAACAACTACGTACACACCAACAACTACCTACACAACAACAACTACCTACACAACAACAACAACAACTACGTACACACCAACAACTACTACACAACAACAACTACCTACACAACAACAACAACAACTACGTACACACCAACAACTACACAACAACAACTACCTACACAACAACAACAACAACTACGTACACACCAACAACTACCTACACAACAACAACTACCTACACAACAACAACAACAACTACGTACACACCAACAACTACCTACACAACAACAACTACCTACACAACAACAACAACAACTACGTACACACCAACAACTACCTACACAACAACAACTACCTACACAACAACAACAACAACTACGTACACACCAACAACTACGTACACACCAACAACTACGTACACAACAACAACTACGTACACAACAACTACGTACACACACCAACAACTACGTACACACCAACAACTACGTCAACAACAACATCCGCCGTTCACCACTAAGTGGCAGTGACAGCGCTTGTGCCAGGCTAGGTGCACGTTGAGGCCACCACGTGAAGTGTCAAACGCCCCCCGCCGGCAGGAGGTCACGTGGCAGACCCAGCTGGTGCCACGTGTCGACTAAGATGACTGGCCGATGCACCACCTGTGCCAGGCTAGGTACAGGAGGTCACGGGGCAGACCCAGCTGGTGCCACGGGTCGACTGACCGAGACGACTGCCCGATGCACCAGCTGTGCCTCCCACTGTGCCAGGCTAGGTGCACGCAAAAGACAAAAATCCCCCGTATAGCCTGAACAGGCTGTCAGGGCAAATGCTTGCTGCTGCTGCTTAGTTGAGTTGGCTCTGCAAGCGTGCGGTGGTGGCGGTGGCGGTGGTGGTAAACGTCGCACTGTGTGTGTGTGTGGCAAGCCCGTTGTCCGTGAGCTTTTGTCGGAGGGGAAAAATGTTTAGCTGCCAGAGTGTGTCACGCCGTGTCCGTCTTTCTCGCTGTCTCTCTTGTTGTTTTTCTCGCTCTGTCTTTGTCTGTCTCTCTGTCTGTGTGTGTCTCTGTGTGTGTGTGTCTGTCTCAATGTGTGTGTGTGTTTGTATGTCCGTCGACTCGATGGTTGCGTGGTGATGATGGATGCACTGAGTCGGTTCGGATGGATTTAGAGTTCCACGGTTCAGCCACGCGTGACGAATTAGCAGCAGGCAAGATTGTCCGGGTGTGTAGTGTGTGTGGTGTGTGTGTGTGGTGTGTGTGTGTGTCCAGTGTGCTGTGTGTGTGGTGTGTGTGTGTGGTGTGTGTGTGTGTCCAGTGTGCTGTGTGTGTGGTGTGTGTGTGTGGTGTGTGTGTGTGTCCAGTGTGCTGTGTGTGTGGTGTGTGTGTGTGGTGTGTGTGTGTGTCCAGTGTGCTGTGTGTGTGGTGTGTGTGTGTGGTGTGTGTCCAGTGTGCTGTGTGTGTGGTGTGTGTGTGTGGTGTGTGTGTGTGTCCAGTGTGCTGTGTGTGTGGTGTGTGTGTGTGTCCAGTGTGCTGTGTCATGTGTGTGGTGCGTTGTGTGTGTGTCCAGTGTGCTGTGTGTGTGTGTCCTGTGTGTGTGTGGTGTGGTGTGTGGTGTGGTGCGGTGTGTGTGGTGCGGTGTGTGTGGTGCGTTGTGTGTGTGTCCAGTGTGTGTGGTGCGTTGTGTGTGTGTCCAGTGTGCTGTGTGTGTGTCCAGTGTGCTGTGTGTGTGTCCAGTGTGCTGTGTGTGTGTGTCCAGTGTGCTGTGTGTGTGTGTGTCCAGTGTGATGTGTGTGTGTGTGTCCAGTGTGCTGTGTGTGTGTGTGTCCAGTGTGCTGTGTGTGTGTCCTGTGTGTGTGTGGTGCGTGGTGTGGTGTGTGTGGTGCGTTGTGTGTGTGTGTGGTGCGTTGTGTGGTGCGTTGTGTGTGTGTCTCTTCAATGATGTGTAATGTGTGAGTATGAATGTACCTATTGTCATTTTAACACAGACGCTTTCGCTACCAATGTCATCCGTAATTGAGGTTGTGTTTTTTTGGGGTGGGGGGGGTGTGGGGTCTTAGATCGTGTAAGTATATGAATGTGTCGTTAAACCCGCCACCACCCGACACAGCCACCTAGTGAACGTGAGTGTCGTGTGAATAGCACGGGGCCGGTTCGTCACGATCACAGCACACAGCCTAGTGTAGTGTATAGTGTAGTGTATAGTGTTGTATACTAGTACAGCACTAGTGTGTAGTGTATAGTGTAGTATACTAGTACAACACTAGTGTATAGTGTAGTATACTAGTACAGCACTACACCGCCTGTGTTGGAGATGTAGTGCTGTACTAGTATACATTATACACTACACACTAGTGCTGTACTAGTATACTACACTATACACTACACTATACACTAGTGCTGTACTAGTATACTACACTATACACTACACTATACACTAGTACACTACAAGCCACAACATTTGCCGTGGCGTCTCCCCAGTTGCTGTACTAGTGACGAATTGACACGTTTTGTTCGTGACAACCCAGACTCTAGCTGGCTGTGTCGGGTGGTGGCGGGTTTAACAACACAACATTTATATTTTCACTCGATCTAACCCAACACACAAACCCTCTGTTATGGACCCGTTATCGTGATTGTAGAATAAAATTTTTATAAGGTTTTTCGGTTGATTGAAATTTTATTAGAGAGCTGTGGATGAAGGAGAGAGCTGTGGATGAAGGAGGGAGCTGTGGTGAAGAGAGCTGTGGATGAAGGAGAGAGCTGTGGATGAAGGAGGGAGCTGTGGGGGAGAGAGCTGTGGATGAAGGAGAGAGCTGTGGATGAAGGAGGGAGCTGTGGATGAAGGAGAGAGCTGTGGATGAAGGAGAGAGCTGTGGATGAAGGAGGGAGCTGTGGTTGAAGGAGAGAGCTGTGGATGAAGGAGAGAGCTGTGGATGAAGGAGAGAGCTGTGGATGAAGGAGAGAGCTGTGGTTGGAGAGGGGAGGAGAGGCTGTGGATGAAGGAGAGGAGCTGTGGATGAAGGAGGGGGGGGGGGGAGCTGTGGATGAAGGAGGGAGCTGTGGGTGAAAGATGGAGCTGTGGATGAAGGAGGGAGCTGTGGATGAAGGAGGGAGCTGTGGATGAAGGAGGGAGCTGTGGATGAAGGAGAGAGCTGTGGATGAAGGAGGGAGCTGTGGGTGAAGGAGGGAGCTGTGGGTGAAGGAGAGAGCTGTGGATGAAGGAGAGAGCTGTGGATGAAGGAGAGAGCTGTGGGTGAAGGAGAGAGCTGTGGGGGGGGGGGGGGGGGGGGGGGGGGATGAAGGAGAGAGCTGTGGATGAAGGAGGGAGCTGTGGGATGAAGGAGAGAGCTGTGGATGAAGGAGGGAGCTGTGGATGAAGGAGGGAGCTGTGGATGAAGGAGGGAGCTGTGGGTGAAGGAGGAGCTGTGGATGAAGGAGGGAGCTGTGGATGAAGGAGAGAGCTGTGGATGAAGGAGAGAGCTGTGGATGAAGGAGGAGAGCTGTGGATGAAGGAGGAGCTGTGGTGAAGGAGCTGTGGTGAAGGAGAGAGCTGTGGAGAGGAGCTGTGGATGAAGGAGGGAGCTGTGGATGAAGGAGAAGAAGCTGTGGATGAAGGAGAGGAGCTGTGGATGAAGGAGGGAGCTGTGGATGAAGGAGAGAGCTGTGGATGAAGGAGAGAGCTGTGGATGAAGGAGAGAGCTGTGGATGAAGGAGAGAGCTGTGGATGAAGGAGGGAGCTGTGGATGAAGGGGAGAGAGCTGTGGATGAAGGAGGAGAGCTGTGGATGAAGGAGAGAGCTGTGGATGAAGGAGAGAGCTGTGGTGAAGGAGAGAGCTGTGGATGAAGGAGGGAGCTGGTGGAGAGGTGGGAGAGGGATGAAGGAGGAGCTGTGGATGAAGGAGAGAGCTGTGGGTGAAGGAGGGAGCTGTGGATGAAGGAGGGAGCTGTGGGGGGGAGGTGGATGAAGGAGGAGCTGTGGATGAAGGAGGGAGCTGTGGATGAAGGAGAGAGCTGTGGATGAAGGAGAGAGCTGTGGATGAAGGAGGGAGCTGTGGGAAGGAGAGAGCTGTGGTGAAGGAGAGAGTGTGGGGAGGAGCTGTGGTGAAGGAGGGAGCTGTGGATGAAGGAGGGAGCTGTGGATGAAGGAGAGAGCTGTGGATGAAGGAGGGAGCTGTGGATGAAGGAGGAGCTGTGGATGAAGGAGGGAGCTGTGGATGAAGGAGAGAGCTGTGGTGAAGGAGGAGCTGTGGATGAGGAGGAGCTGTGGTGAAGGAGAGAGCTGTGGATGAAGGAGGGAGCTGTGGATGAAGGAGGGAGCTGTGGGATGAAGGAGAGAGCTGTGGATGAAGGAGGGAGCTGTGGATGAAGGAGAGAGCTGTGGATGAAGGAGGAGCTGTGGATGAAGGAGGAGCTGTGGTGAAGGGGGAGCTGTGGATGAAGGAGGAGCTGTGGGAAGGAGGAGCTGTGGATGAAGGAGAGAGCTGTGGGTGAAGATGAAGGAGGAGCTGTGGATGAAGGAGGGAGCTGTGGATGAAGGAGGAGCTGGTGGGGATGAAGGAGGGAGCTGTGGATGAAGGAGAGAGCTGTGGATGAAGGAGAGAGCTGTGGATGAAGGAGGAAGCTGTGGATGAAGGAGGGAGCTGTGGATGAAGGAGGAGCTGTGGATGAAGGAGAGAGCTGTGGGGGGGGTGGGAGGGAGGTGGGTGAAGGAGGAGCTGTGGATGAAGGAGGAGAGCTGTGGTGAAGGAGGAGCTGTGGATGAAGGGAGGGAGCTGTGGATGAAGGAGAGAGCTGTGGATGAAGGAGAGAGCTGTGGGTGAAGAGAGCTGTGGATGAAAGAGGAGCTGTGGATGAAGGAGGGAGCTGTGGATGAAGGAGAGAGCTGTGGATGAAGGAGACTTGGATGACTGTGGATGAAGGAGGGAGCTGTGGGTGAAAGATGGAGCTGTGGATGAAGGAGGGAGCTGTGGATGAAGGAGGAGCTGTGGATGAAGGAGGAGCTGTGGATGAAGGAGGGAGCTGTGGATGAAGGAGAGAGCTGTGGGAGGGGGGGGGGGGGGGTGGGGGGAGAGGGGGGGGGGGAAGGAGGGAGCTGTGGGTGAAGGAGGGAGCTGTGGATGAAAGGAGGGAGCTGTGGATGAAGGAGGGAGTAAGATGTGGTGAAGGAGGAGCTGTGGGATGAAGGAGGGAGCTGTGGATGAAGGAGGAGCTGTGGATGAAGGAGAGAGCTGTG
>WFAB01003499.1:0-5000 GCA_018977245.1 Lethenteron camtschaticum
TTGTGTCTTTTGTGTCATTTTCACCGTGTTATGTCGTTGTGTGTTATTTTGTGCCATTTGTGTAATGTGTGTCGTTTTGTGTCAATTTTGTCATGTTGTGCCATTTTGTGTCGTTTTGTGTCATTTTGTGTCACGTTGTGTCACGTTGTGTCATGTTGTGTCACGTTGTGTCGTTTTGTGTCATTTTGTGTCACGTTGTGTCACGTTGTGTCACGTTCCGAGCGAGCGCAGAGGGGGGGCGGCCGCTCACCATGGGACCAACGTCGCCGTTCTCCCCCTTCTCTCCAGTCGGCCCGGGCAGTCCCTACGTACACGCACACACACACGTGTACACACATGTGTACACACACACGCGTGTACACACACACACACGTGTACACACACACACGTGTATACACACACATGTGTACGTACACACACACACGTACACACGCACACACATGTGTACGTACACACACACAGACAGACACACGCACACACACACACATGTGTACGTACACACACAGACACACAGACACACGCACACACACACATGTGTACGTACACACACACAGACACACGCACATAGACACACATGCACGCACACATGTACGTACACGCACGTGTAGACACACACACGCACAGACACGTGTACGTATACACACGCACACACAGACACACGCACACACGTGTACGTACACGCACGCGTAGACACACACGTGTACGTACACGCACGCACACACACGCACGCACGCACACACACACGCACGCACGTGTACGTACACGCACACGTAGACACACACACACGTGTACGTACACGCACGCGTAGACACCACGCGCGCAGACACCACGCACACGCGGGCATTCACACCTACGCGTGCATACGTGCACACACGCATACATCCACACACACACGCACACAGACGTGCATACATGTGTAGTGGTGATACGCGCTGGGGTAGGGATCGTGTGCCAGCGCGTAGTGGTTGGCTGTGTATGTGGTGACGCGCGCTGACGGTGAGGGATCAGGGGTCAGCGCGGGGTCGTGGGTTACGTGGTGCTGATTGGCTGTGTGCCGGTGACGCGCTGAGAGGGAGTGATCGGGTGGCAGCGCGGTGTGATTGGTTGAGTAGTGGTAACACGCGCTGGGGGAAAACGGATCGTAGAGAGAGCGCGTCGTCATTGGTTAACTAAGGAGCGATGCTCACGTCGACGTCCGCATCAGCTCCGTCTCCCGTGAGCAGGGGCTATAAAAGGGGATGCACACAGGCGTGAGGGCAGTGTGTAACCAGCGAAGACTGAAGACGGGGATGAAGACATAGGGCCCTGCGGTACCTAGTCCCGCTGTCCTAACGGGACCGGGACTCTGTGTAACCCAGAGGCAAGTGCATGGTGTGTAGCCAGAGGCATAGGGTCTACACGAGTCGAATGCATGGTGTGTAGCCAGAGGCATAGGGTCTACACGAGTCGAATGCATGGTGTGTAGCCAGAGGCATAGGGTCTACACGAGTCGAATGCATGGTGTGTAGCCAGAGGCATAGGGTCTACACGAGTCGAATGCATGGTGTGTAGCCAGAGGCATAGGGTCTACACGAGTCGAATGCATGGTGTGTAGCCAGAGGCATAGGGTCTACACGAGTCGAATGCATGGTGTGTAGCCAGAGGCATAGGGTCTACACGAGTCGAATGCATGGTGTGTAGCCAGAGGCATAGGGTCTACACGAGTCAAGTGCATTATGTGTAGCCAGAGGCATAGGGTCTACACGAGTCAAGTGCATTGTGTGTAGCCAGAGGCATAGAGTCTACACGAGTTAAGTGGAGTGTATAGTCAGAAGAATAGAGACCACACGTTGTATTGTGACACGTCAAGATTTAATAAAAGTGTGTTACCCGTCAAGAAGTTCCTGCCGTCATTTCCCATACTTCACATGCACACACGCGTACATCCGCACAGACACACACATACATACGTGCAAACATGCACACACACGCATACATCCGCATAGACACACACACGCATATACATCCGCACACACACACACGTATAAACATGCACACACTGTACAAACATGCACACACATGCGTGCATGCATGCACACACGTATACATCCACACACACGTATACATCCACACACACGCATACATGCACACACACATACGTGCATACATACGCACTGACAGCTTATGTGACAGGTGAGCGAGTGAGCGAGTTGTTGGGTGAGTGAGTAGGTGAGCGAGTGAATGAGTTGGTGAGTAATCGAGTGAGTTAGTGAACGAGTCACTAACTGAGTAGTTGAATGAGTAGGTGAGTGAGTAACTGAGTTGGTGAGTAATCGATTGAGTGAATGAGTCACTAAGTGTGTAGTTGGGCGAGTAGGTGGGTGAGTGAATGAGTTGGTGAGTAATCAAGGGAGTGAACGAGTGAGTGAACGAGTGACTAACTGAGTAGTTCAGTGAGTAGGTGAGTGAGTAACTGAGTTGGTGAGTAACCGAGTGAGTGAGTGAACGAGTCACTAACTGAGCAGTTGAATGAGTCGGTGAGGGAGTGAATGAGTTGGTGAGTAATCGAGTGAGTGAGTGAGTCACTAAGTGTGTCGTTGAGTGAATAGGTGGGTGAGTGAATGAGTCACTAAGTGAGTAGTTGAGTGAGTAGGTGGGTGAGTGAATGAGTTGGTGAGTAACCAATTGAGTGAGTGAGTCACTAAGTGAGTAGTTGGGTGAGTAGGTGGGTGAGTGAATGAGTTGGTGAGTCACTAAGTGAGTAGTTGGGTGAGTAGGTGGGTGAGTGAATGAATTGGTGAGTAACTGAGTGAGAGAGTCACTAAGTGAGTAGTTGGGTGAGTAGGTGGGTGAGTGAATGAATTGGTGAGTAACCGATTGAGTGAGTGAGTCACTAAGTGAGTAGTTGGGTGAGTAGGTGGGTGAGTGAATGAATTGGTGAGTAACCGATTGAGTGAGTGAGTGAGTGAGTTGGTGAGTAACTAAGTGAGTGAGTGAATGAGTCACTAAGTGAGTAGTTGGGTGAGTAGGTGGGTGAGTGAATGAATTGGTGAGTAACTGAGTGAGTGAGTCACTAAGTGAGTAATTGGGTGAGTAGGTGGGTGAGTGAATGAATTGGTGAGTAACCGATTGAGTGAGTCACTAAGTGAGTAGTTGGGTGAGTAGGTGGGTGAGTGAATGAGTTGGTGAGTAACTAAGTGAGTGAGTGAGTGAACGAGTAACTAAGTGAGTAGGTGAGTGAGTGAGTGAGTCACTAATTGTGTAGTTGAGTAAGTAGGTGGGTGAGTGAATGAGTTGGTGAGTAACCGAGTGAGTCACTAAGTGAGTAGTTGGGTGAGTAGGTGGGTGAGTGAATGAATTGGTGAGTAACTGAGTGAATGAGTGAGTGAGTGAACGAGTGACTAACTGAGTAGATCAGTGAGTAGGTGAGTGAGTGAGTTGGTGAGTAACTAAGTGAGTGAGTGAGTAGTTGCTTGAGTAGGTGAGTGAGTGAGTGAGTTGGTGAGTAACTAAGTGAGTGAGTGAGTAGTTGCGTGAGTAGGTGAGTGAGTAAATGAGTTGGTGACTAACTAAGTGAGTGAGTGAACGAGTGACTAACTGAGTAGTTGAATGAGTCGGTGAGTGAATGAGTTGGTGAGTAACCGAGTGAGCGAGTGAACGAGTGACTAACTGAGTAGTTGAATGAGTCGATGAGTAAGTGAACGAGTTGGTGAGTAACCGAGTGAACGAGTCACTAAGTTAGTTGTTGAGCGAGTAGGTGAGTGAGTAACTGAGTTGGTGAGTAATCGAGTGAGTGAGTCACTAAGTGAGTAGTTGTGTGAGTGAATGAGTTGGTGAGTAACCGAGTGAGTGAGTGAACGAGTGACTAACTGAGTAGTTGGCTTGAGCGGTTTAGGCGCGAGCGAGAGAGTGAATGAGTTGGTGAGTAACCGAGTGAGTGAGTCACTAAGTTAGTTGTTGAGCGAGTAGGTGAGTGAGTGAATGAGTTGGTGAGTAACTAAGTGAGAGAGTGAATGAGTCACTAAGTGTGTAGTTGCGTGAGTAGTTGGGTGAGTGAATGAGTTGGTGAGTAACCGAGTGAGTGAGTCACTAAGTGAGTAGTTGGGTGAGTAGGTGGGTGAGTGAGTTGGTGAGTAACCGAGTGAATGAGTCACTAAGTGTGTAGTTGCGTGAGTAGGTGAGTGAGTGAGTTGGTGAGTAACCGAGTGAATGAGTCACTAAGTGAGTAGTTGATTGAGTCGATGAGTAAGTGAATGAGTTGGTGAGTGAGCGAGTGAGCGAGAGAGTGAATGAACGAGTGAGTGGAGTGAGAAGAACGACTAAACGAATGAGTTGAGGTACCTGCAGGCCCACGGGTCCCGGAGACCCAGGGAACCCTCTGGGCCCGTCATCTCCCTTGGCTCCAAACGGACCCTGAATCCCCCTGGGGCCTGGCTCCCCATCAGCTCCCTGGGGACAGAGGGGGACACACGCGGGGACACACACAGGGACACGCAGGGACACGCGCGGGGACACGCGGAGACACACGCGGGGACACGGGGAGACACACGGGGACAGACGCGGAGACATGCGGGGACACACGGGGACACGCACGGAGACACACAGGGACACGCGTGGGGACACACGCGGGGACACACGCAGGGACACACACGGGGGGACATTCGTGGAGACACACAAAGCCTCGTCAGGGCCCACACGACGTTCCACGCGTGCCGTGTGGAGGCTGCGCCGTGCCGTGCCGTGTCGTGCCGTGTCGTGCCGTGCCGTGCCGTGCCGTGCCGTGCCGTGCCGTGCCGTGTCATGTTGCGGTCACTCACGGCCGGGCCGGGCTGCCCGATGGGGCCTTGTGGCCCAGGAGGTCCCGGTGGGCCCTGTGGAGCACGGGGGGAGGAGAGAGAGAGGCCACACGGATGGGAAACACGGCACCGGTGAGAAGGAATTGTGGGTAACGATCTGGCCACACGTGCGCACAAGCGGCTCTGCTTGTGTTCGTGTGTGTGTGTGCGTTATGTGTTGTGTGC
>WFAB01003499.1:10000-15598 GCA_018977245.1 Lethenteron camtschaticum
AGCGGTGAGGGGGTGAGGGGGTGAGTAGGTGGAGCGGTGAGTGAGGTGAGGAGGAGGCCTCACCTTGTCGCCATCCTCGCCAGGTCCCCCGGGGGGCCCAGCAGGGCCAGGCAGCCCCACGGGCCCCTGGATCCCGTCCCTCCCCGCGGGGCCCGGCACCCCCTTCTCTCCCTGCACACAGACACAGGCAAAGGTGCCCCGCGTAGCCTCAGCACACCGGTAGGGGCAAGTGCTGCTAGCACCGCGCACGCACGCACGCACACACACACACACCTACGCGGAGACACAGGCACGCAGACGCACGCAGATACGCGTGCGTACGCAGAGATGCGCGCACAGCACCGCGTGCAATGCACGCACACACGCACACACACGCACGCACACACGCGCACGCACACGCACAGCACCGCGTGTGACGCATGCACACGCACGCACACACACGCACGCACACACACGCACGCACACACGCGCACGCACACACACGCACGCACACACACGCACGCACACACGCGCACGCACACACACGCACGCACACACACGCACGCACACACATACACACGCGCACGCACACGCACAGCACCGCGTGTGACGCATGCACACGCACGCACACACACGCACGCACACAGGCGCACGCACACACGCGCACGCACACACACACACATACACACGCATGCACACACATGAAAGGGCGGTCCTGCACAAATGCCATATTTTCTGTCCGTCTGCTACAGCTAAAGGTGTAGGGAATTCCAACAAGACCTACATCTCTGCTTTATTGACCTGATCAAGGCCTATGATACCATCAGTAGGCCTGGGCTCTGGGTTGTTCTTCGTGCTTTCGGAGTCCCTGACCCTCTGCTCACGCTCATTAAGGACCTTCATGATGGTGAGCGGGCCCGGGTAAAACTACGTGGCCGGGAGTCGGAGCCTTTCCCTGTACACCTTGGGGTGCGACAGGGATGTCCTCTGGCTCCCACATTATTTAACATCTATTTCGACCACGTAGTTCGTGAAGCCTTCAGAAGCTGTACCGGGGAATTTCCATCTGGTACAGATATAATGGGAGGCTGATCGATGCCCAGGTGCGGTCAAGGGATGGCTCCCTATTGGTCAACCACGTTATGTATGCCGACGACCTGGTAATTGCAGCTCACTCAGAGGAGAAGTTGGAGGCGCTGCTGCTGAACTGGAGTGTGCCACTAAGAGGTGGGGCCTTACCATCAGCCCCACCAAAACGAAACACCTGCCTGGGTATTTTGTACCATCGGACACTCCACCCCCACAACTCCCAATCGGTGAGTGGAGAGTTTCCCATACCTGGGCAGTGTGCTCATGACCGGCTCCGGTTTAACAGCAGAGGTCTCACTCCGAATCAGTCATCGGTTGCGTAACGCTGTGTGGAAGCTACCTGGTCTGTCGCTCCGCACAAAGCTTCAGGTCTTCTCGGCCACAGTCATTCCCTCCCTTCTCTACACTTGCGAAACGTGGACCCCCTAATGGAACATCTTCGCCGGTTAGAAACATTTAGGCTGGCCTGCCTACGTTCAATCCTGAGTTTAACCAGGCTGGATTGTGTGAGCTCACAAATCCTCGAAAGATCTGGGCAAAGTCCCATCGGTGAGCACCTCCGGCAGGCAAGGCTGCATTGGCTGGGCCATGTAGCCCGCATGCCCAATCACAGGAGTGACTTGGTACAGGAGGATGTGGAGCTGAGTGGACTTGCCGATGACTGCTACCAGCGGTGTCAAGATCGGCCTCTGTGGAGGAGGCTTGTGAAGGACGCTACTGGGCAGTTGGAGGCAGTCGCCCTCCAACAACAACAGAGGGCGGAGAATCGATGCTCACAACAACGAGCGGAGTGCCGGGTGGCTAAAGCACAGCAAGTTGGCACAGTAGGGGCACAGGTGGTGCATCAGCCTGTCATCTCGGTCATCTCGGTCAGTCGACCCGTGGCACCTGCTGGGTCTGCCCCGTGACCTCCTGCCAGCGGGCGTTCGACACTTCACGTGGCCTCAAGGTGCACATGGCCTGGCACAAGCGTCGTGGTGACGTCACCGCCACTGAGTGGCGAATGGCGGTTGTTGTTGTGTTGGTGTGTGAGTGTGTGTGTGTTAGTGAGTGTGTGTGTGTTGGTGAGTGTGTGTGTGTGTCTGTGTGAGTGTTGGTGTGTTAGTGAGTGTGTGTGTGTGTGTTAGTGAGTGTGTGTGTGTGAGTGTTGGTGAGTGTGTGTGTGTGCGTGTGTGAGTGTTAGTGTGTGTGTGTGTTAGTGAGTGTGTGTGTGTGTCTGTGTGAGTGTTGTTGTGTTAGTGAGTGTGTGTGTGTGTCTGTGTGTGTGTGTCTGTGTGAGTGTTGTTGTGTTAGTGAGTGTGTGTGTGTGTTAGTGTGTGAGTGTGTGTGTGTCTGTGTGTGTGTGTCTGTGTGTGTGTGTCTGTGTGAGTGTTGTTGTGTTAGTGAGTGTGTGTGTGTGTCTGTGTGTGTGTGTCTGTGTGTGTGTGTCTGTGTGTGTGTGTTAGTGAGTGAGTGTGTCTGTGTGTGTGTGTCTGTGTGTTTGTATGTGTGTGTGTATGAGTGTTGGTGAGTGTGTGTGTGTGTGTGTTAGTGTGTCTGTGAGTGTGTGTGTGTGCGTGTGTGTGTTGTTGTGTTAGTGTGTGTGTGTGTTAGTGAGTGTGTGTGTGTGTCTGTGTGAGTGTTGTTGTGTTAGTGAGTGTGTGTGTGTGTCTGTGTGTGTGTGTCTGTGTGTGTGTGTCTGTGTGTGTGTGTTAGTGAGTGAGTGTGTCTGTGTGTGTGTGTCTGTGTGTTTGTATGTGTGTGTGTATGAGTGTTGGTGTGTGTGTGTGTGTGTGTGTTAGTGTGTCTGTGAGTGTGTGTGTGTGCGTGTGTGTGTTGTTGTGTTAGTGTGTGTGTGTGTTAGTGAGTGTGTGTGTGTGTCTGTGTGAGTGTTGTTGTGTTAGTGAGTGTGTGTGTGTCTCTGTGTGTGTGTGTGTTAGTGAGTGTGTGTGTGTTGGTGTGTGAGTGTTGGTGTGTTAGTGAGTGTGTGTGTGTGTCTCTGTGTGTGTGTGTGTGTTAGTGAGTGAGTGTGTGTGTGTCCGTTACCGGAGTTCCCTTCTCGCCGGCCGAGCCCGCTGGGCCCTGTGGCCCTGGTCGCCCGGGGAGGCCAATGGGCCCAGCGGTCCCCACACCTCCCCTCTCTCCCGGTGAGCCCTGCACAACAACGACGACCATTATACAAACCAATAACGACAACAACAATAACGATGATTTACAAACCGACAACGACAACAACAATAACGATGATTTACAAACCGACGACAACGACAACAACAACGATGACCATTATACAAACTGACAACAACAACAACAATAACGATGGTTTACAAACCGACAACGACAACAACAATAACGATGATTTACAAACCGACGACAACGACAACAACAACGACGACCATTATACAAACCGACAACAACGACAACAATAACGACGACCATTATACAAACTGACAACAACAACAACAATAACGATGATTTACAAACCGACAACAACAACAACAATAACGATGGTTTACAAACCGACAACAACGACAACAATAACGACGACCATTATACAAACTGACAACAACAACAACAATAACGATGATTTACAAACCGACAACGACAACAACAACAACAACGATGATACACACTGACAACGACAACAATGAGTGAGTGTGAGCGAATGAATGAGTGAGCGAATGAGTGAGTGAGTGAATGAGTGAGTGAATGAGTGAGCGAGCGAATGAGTGAGCGACTGAATTAGTGAGTGAGTGAGTGAATTAGTGAGTGAGCGAGCGAGCGAGTGAGTGAGCAAGAGAGTGAATGAGCGAGCGAGTGAATGAGTGAGCAAGAGAGCGAGCGAGTGAACGAGCGAGTGAGCGAGCGAGTGAGTGAGTGAGCGAGTGAGTGAATAAGTGAGCGAGGGAGTGAGTGAATGAGCGAGCGAGTGAATGAGCGAGTGAGTGAGTGAGTGAGCGAGTGAGTGAATGAGTGAGCGAGCGAGCGAGCGAGTGAGTGAATTAGTGAGTGAGCGAGTGAGTGAATAAGTGAGTGAGCAAGTGAATGAGTGAGCGAGTGAGTGAGTGAGCGAGCGAGTGAGTGAATGAGCGAGTGAGCGAGCGAGTGAGCGAGTTTCTCACCGTGGGGCCGGGTGGTCCAGGAGGTCCGATGTTTCCTTTGAGTCCAGCAGCTCCCTGCGAGGGCGACAACGCGGATCAGAGACTCACACAGTGGACCGGTGCGGTGTGGATCGGTGCGGTGCAGTGCGGTGTTTTTGTTGTTGTGTGTAGTTTGTTGTGTGTAGTTTGTTGTTGTGTGTAGTTTGTTGTTGTGTGTAGCTGTTGTGTAAGAGTGTGCTAAGTTTGTTGTCCGTGCGCCACGCCTCGGGCTATCTTAGTTGGCTGTGTTCGCCGCGAAAGAAATTCAACGCACTTGTGTGTCTCTGTGTGTCTCTGTGTGTCTCTGTGTCTCCGCGTGTCTCTGTGTGAACTCTGTGTGTCTCTGTGTGTCTCTGCGTGTCTCTGTGTGTCTCTGTGTGTCTCTGTGTGTCTCCGTGTGTCTCCGTGTGTCTCTGTGTCCCCGTGTGTCCCCGCCTGTGTCTGTGTGTCTCCGCGTGTCTCTGTGTGAACTCTGTGTGTCTCTGTGTGTCTCTGCGTGTCTCTGTGTGTCTCTGTGTGTCTCTGTGTGTCTCTGTGTGTCTCTGCGTGTCTCTGTGTGTCTCTGTGTGTCTCTGCGTGTCTCCGTGTGTCTCCGTGTGTCTCTGTGTGTCCCCGTGTGTTTCTGTGTGTCTCTGCGTGTCTCTGTGTGTCTCTGTGTGTCTCTATGAGTCTCTGTATGTCTCTGTGTGTCACTGTGAGTCTACGTGTGTCTCTGTGTCTCTCCGCGTGTCTCTGTGTGTCCCCGTGTGTCTTTGTGTGTCTCTGTGTGTCCCTGTGTGTCTTTGTGTGTCTATGTGTTGTGTCCCTGTGTGTCTGTGTGTCTCTGTGTGTCTCTGTGTGTGTCTCTGTGTTGTGTTCCCGTGTGTCTGTGTGTCCCCGTGTGTCTCTGTGCGTCTCTGTGTTGTCTCTGTGTATCTCCGCGTGTCTCTGTATGTCTCTTTTCCCCTTCTGTGTGTCTCCCGGCTTGTCTCTGCTGTGTCTCTGTGTGTCCCCGTGGTGTCCCCGTGTGTCTCTGTGTGTCTCTGTGTGTCTCTGCGTGTCGCCGCGTGTCTCTGTGTGTCTCCTGTGTGTCTCTGTGTGTCTCGTGTGTTGTGTCTCTGTTGTGTCCCCGTGTGTCTCTGTGTGTCCCCGCGTGTCTCTGTGTTTGGGTGTTTTTTTTTTTTTGTCCTCCGTGTTGGTCTCTGTGTGTCTCTGTGTGTTCTCCTGTGTTTGTCCCCGCGTGTCTCTGCTGTGTGTCTCTGTTGTGTCCCGTGTGTCTCTGTGTGTCCCGCGTGTCTCTGCGTGTCCCGTGTGTTTCTGTGTGTCTGCCGCGTGTCTCCGCGTGTCTCGCTTGTCTCTTGTGTGTCTCTGTGTGTCCCCGTGTGTGGTGTTCTGTGTGTCTCTGTGTTCTGTGTCTCTGTGTGTCTCTGTG
>WFAB01003500.1:0-15576 GCA_018977245.1 Lethenteron camtschaticum
GTGAGTGAGTGGGTGAGTGAAATGGGTGGGTGAGTGGGTGAGTGAGTCAGTGGGCGAGTGTGTAAGTGAGTGAGTGTGTAGGTGAGTAGGTGAGTGAGTGAGTAGGTGAGTGGGTGAGTGAGTGGGTGGGTGAATGGGTGAGTGAGTAGGTGAGTCAGTGCCGGTCTTCATAGGCACTGCTGCTGCTGCTACTCGCTAACAGCACTTGCCCCAAGAGGCTGTGAAGGCTACGCAGGGGAGCTTTGCCTGTGCCTGTGTATCTGCGTGTCACCCCGCCGTGTATCCAGGTACTGGGCAGGTCGACGCTTCTAAAGGGACCTTCACAGAGGTTCGATCATTTAACCATCACCACCATCACCACCATCACCACCATCACCATCATCACCACCATCATCACCATCACCACCATCACCACCATCACCACCATCATCACCATCATCACCATCATCATCACTACCATCACCACCATCACCACCATCATCACCATCACCACCATCATCATCATCACCATCACCACCATCACCACCACCATCATCACCATCATCACCATCACCACCATCACCACCACCATCATCACCATAATCACCATCATCACCATCATCACCATAATCACCATCACCACCATCACCACCACCATCATCACCATAATCACCATCACCACCATCACCACCATCATCATCACCATAATCACCATCATCACCATCATCATTACCACCATCACCACCATCACCACCATCATCACTACCATCACCACCATCACCACCATCACCATCACCACCATCACCATCATCACCATCATCATCACCATCATCACCATCATCATCATCACCACCATCACCATCACCACCATCACCATCATCATCACCATCATCACCATCATCACCATCATCACCATCACCACCATCACCATCACCACCATCACCACCATCACCATCATCACCATCATCACCATCACTACCATCACCATCATCATCACCATCATCACCATCATCATCATCACCTTAATCACCATCATCACCATCATCACCACCACCATCACCACCATCATCATCACCATCATCATCATCACTACCATCACCACCATCACCACCACCATCATCACCATCATAATCACCATCATCACCACCATCATCATCACCACCATCACACCACCATCACCACCATCGCCACCATCACCACCATCACCATCACCACCATCACCACCATCACCACCATCATCACCACCATCACCACAATCACCATCATCACCACCATTACCATCATCACCACCATCATCATCATCACCACCATCACACCACCATCACCACCATCGCCACCATCACCACCATCACCATCACCACCATCGCCACCATCACCACCATCACCATCACCACCATCACCACCATCACCATCATCACCACCATTACCATCATCACCATCACCACCATCACCACCATCACCACCATCACCGCCATCACCATCACCACCACCAGCACCATCACCACCACCATCACCACCATCACCACCATCACCATCATCACCACCGCCACCATCACCGCCATCATCGCCATCACCACCACCATCACCGCCATCACCACCATCACCATCATCACCACCACCGCCACCATCACCACCACCATCGCCACCATGGTGGTGGTGATGATGGTGATGATGGTGATGATGATGCCTAAAATTCATTCACTTTGGGTTTCTCCCCCACGACACCGCACGCGACTGATGGTGACGATGATGTGTTGATGTTGTGTTGTTGTTGATGTTGTGTTGTTGTTGATGTTGTGTTGTTGTGTTGTTGTGTTGTTGTGTTGTTGTTGGTGTTGATGTTGTGTTGTTGTTGATGTTGTGTTGTTGTTGATGTGTTGATGTTGTGTTGTTGTTGATGTTGTGTTGATGTGTTGATTGTTGATGTTGTTGATGTTGTGTTGTTGATGATTGATTGATGTTGTGTTGTTCATGCTTTGTTGTGATGTTGATGTGTTTTAACGTTGTCAGTGCGATGTTGGTTTTTTTGTCGTTGGTGACGTCATCATCACCACCATCACCATCATCACCACCACCACCATCATCACTATCACCACTATCACCATCACGACCACCACCACCATCATCACCACCATCACCATCATCACCACCATCACCATCATCACCACCATCACCATCATCACCACCATCACCATCATCACCACCACCACCATCATCACCACCATCATCACCACCATCATCACCACCATCATCACCACCATCATCACCACCATCATCACCACCATCATCACCACCATCATCACCACCATCATCACCATCATCACCAGGCTACACGGGGGACCTTTGTCTTTGTGTGTCATGATGCTGACGGACAGCACTTGCCCCTGCTGTGTTGAGAGGCTACACGGGGGACCTTTGTCTGTGTCACGGTGCTGACAGACAGCACTTGCCCCTGCTGTGTTGAGAGGCTACACGGGGGACCTTTGTCTGTGTCACGGTGCTGACAGACAGCACTTGCCCCTGCTGTGTGTTGAGAGGCTACATGGGGGACCTTTGTCTGTGTCACGGTGCTGACGGACAGCACTTGCCCCTGCCGTGTGATGAGAGGCTACATGGGGGACCTTTGTCTGTGTCTTTGTGTGCTTGTGGCTGCCCAGTGCTGGGATGGGTCTATCGCTATGAGGGTCACTTCCCCACCCTCAAGAAGGTGACGATGATGTGTGCCGTGTGCCGTGTGCCGTGGTGTCATGCCGTGTGCCGTGGTGTTATGCCGTGTGCCGTGGTGCCGTGGTGTTATGCCGTGTGCCGTGTGCCATGGTGTCATGCCGTGGTGTTATGCCGTGTGCCGTGGTGTCATGCCGTGGTGTTGTGCCGTGTGCCGTGATGATGATGATCGTGGCAACTGCGCATGCTCATTAGCCACGGTTGTTGATGTGATGCCCAGCAACGTGAGGGTGTAGTAGAGACTCGGGGTGTAGTAGAGACTCGGGGTGTAGTAGAGACTCGGGGTGTAGTAGAGACTCAGGGTGTAGTAGAGACTCAGGGTGTAGTAGAGACTCGGTGTAGTAGAGACTCGGGGTCGAGTAGAGACTCTGGGTGTAGTAGAGACTCGGGGTGTAGTAGAGACTCAGGGTGTAGTAGAGACTCGGGTGTAGTAGAGACTCGGGGTCGAGTAGAGACTCTGGGTGTAGTAGAGACTCGGGGTGTAGTAGAGACTCAGGGTGTAGTAGAGACTCAGGGTGTAGAGACTCGGGGTGTAGAGACTCGTGGTTAAGAGATGTTGACTACCTCGCCTGGTCTACAGGAGGTCGTGGGTTCCATCCCGACCCTGACGACGCCTGCTGCTGTCTATTTGTGTGTGGCTGGGAGATGTTGACTACCTCGCCTGGTCTACAGGAGGTCGTGGGTTCGATCCCTGACCCTGACGACGCCTGCTGCTGCCTATTTGTGTGTGGCTAGGAGATGTTGACTACCTCGCCTGGTCTACAGAGGTCGTGGGTTCGATCCCTGACCCTGACGACGCCTGCTGCTGCCTATTTGTGTGTGGCTAGGAGATGTTGACTACCTCGCCTGGTCTACAGGAGGTCGTGGGTTCCATCCCGACCCTGACGACGCCTGCTGCTGTCAGTACAAAGCAGTGGTTAGTTTAAATAGTTTAGTGGTTTAAATAGTTTAGTGGTTTCAATAGTTTAGTGGTCAGTTCAACACACAGAGACCTCCTCCGCCCTGTGCCTGGCCTCCTCCGTGCCGCGTTGTCCGATCTCCGTGTCCGACTCAACGACGGCCCCCACGTCCGTCTGTCCCGTCCTCTTTCCGGACGGACGGGACCACAGAAGTCGAAGGGCACGTCGAGCCGGAGGGCCGTCCCGGCTCTGCCGCCGGACCACCACGCCTCCTCTTCCTCCTCCCCGGGGGCCGCCGCCACCGCTGCGGAGGAGGAGGAGGCGGAGGCGGCCTACGCTGGGGCCTCCGTGGCCGCCGTGGAGCTGAAGAAGAGCCGCAAGGAGGTGGAGTTTGAGGGGCGGCTCCTGCGGGAGCGGGAGGAGGCCGTCAAGAAAGAGAAGCGCCTCAAGATCAACCGCCTGGCGCAGGAGGTGAGGCGGGGGCCGTTGGGGCCGTTGGGGCCGTTGGGGCCGTTGAGGCCGTTGCGAAGCGACCAGAAGCAATGTTCCGCATTGTGCCCCACGGCTCCGTAGCCCGGACCTGGCGGGGGCTTTCGCCTCGACGGGGGATGCCGTGAGCGGGAATGGGGGTGGCCGGGTTCGTAGTGCAGCGTAGCGCGCTGACCGCTGCACTACCGCTCTACACGACACACACACACAGACACGTACACACAGACACACGTACACACAGACACACGTACACACACACACGTACACACACACACACGTACACACACACACGTACAAACAGACACTTACACACACACGTACACACACACGTACACACACACGTACACAGACACACATGTACATGCACACACGTACACACAGACACGCGCACACAGACACACACACGTACACACAGACACGTACACACATGTACACACACGTACACACAGACACGTACACACGTACACACAGACACGTACACACAGACACACATAGGAGATAGGCAGAGGTAGGAGAGAGACAGGAGACCAGTCTGAACTGACCGTCATCTCTGGCTGAGTGGAGTTTGTCTGTCCGGGGTCCACACTCAACTGGGTTGTGAAGCTGACTTTTCACATTTTATTAGTGGAGAGTTTTTTATTTATTTGTGTTGATGGTTTTCTAGATGGTTCTGGGGTTTATTTTTTACTCTTCCAGACTCATTTTGGCAATGGACTTGAGCGGGGGCTCGTCCGGGACTCGTTCTGCTGTTCAGATTTTCTTGCTTGAGGTGCCATCATGGCCGGTTTATACATTTGGGAACCGCGCGCCTAGACTATTAAGATGATTTTTCATAATCAACGTTTTTGGGTTTAGATCGCGTTATTTATAAATGTGTCGTAACCCTCCACCACCCGACACGGCCAATCACCAAAAAAGTGTTACGTTGACAAAAGACAAATAGTTCACTGCTTTAGCCCACCGGTGTGTTGAAGCGTGAAACCACAACATTTACAATTTTTGGCTACTATAAATGTCCAAATGATGGGGCCACTTTGTTGAGCGGCTGTCATTTGTGGTAGCCAGATCGGCTTTGAAAAATGAGTTAATACCCTGAGTAGGGCTTTGCCTGCTAGGATGTGGATGGTTTAGTGTCGTATTGTGTCTGCGTTTGGGTGAGTTGTTGACCTTTCTCGTATGTTTGCACTCCGATCGTGTTGTTGCATTGTTTGCTGTTGTAACGTTCTGAGCGCGTGCCCTGACTGGACATCTGTGATGTCAAGAGCTTCGTGGCTCATCGGATTCCTCACGCTGCAGTCTGAATACTGATTCCAATTCTGATTCGTGACGCGAATAAGAATTGGAATCTAGCCAACGCAGGTAAGGCTGCGTTGGCTGGGTCATGTAGCCCGCATGCCCAGCCACCGCATGCCTAAACAGCTTTTGTTCGGCCGGATCGAGGGGGCTAAACGGGCGCGGCACGGGCTAGAGAAGAGATGGAGTGATGTGGTACAGGATGACGTGGAGCTGAGTGGACTTGCCGATGACTGGTACCAGCGGTGTCAAGATCGGCCTCTGTGGAGGAGGCTCGTGAAGGACGCTACTGGGCAGTTGGAGGCAGTCGCCCTCCAACAACAACAGAGGGCGGAGGAGCGACGCTCACAACAACGAGCGGAGCGTCGGGTGGCTAAAGCCCAGCAAGTTGGCACAGTAGGGGGCACAGGTGGTGCATCAGCCAGTCATCTCGGTCAGTCGACCCGTGGCACCTGCTGGGTCTGCCCCATGACCTCCTGCCAGCGGGCGTTCGACACTTCACGTGATAGCCTCAAGGTGCACATGGCCTGGCACAAGCGTCGTGGTGACGTCACCGCCACTTAGTTGCGACTGGCGGTTGTTGTTGTTGTTGTGGTTGTTGTGGAGGTGTCCGAGTCCGAGCGGGAGGAGTGTGGAGCCGTGGGGCACGTGCAGGGCTGGGTGGAGAAGCTGTGCCACACGCGGCTGCAGCAGATGGCGCCACCCACAGAGGTAGCCACCCTGGTGGTGCTGGTGGTGGTAGTGCTGCTGGTAGTGGTGGTGGTGCTGCTGGTGGTGGTGATGGTGGTGCTGCTGGTGGTGGTGATGGTGGTGCTGGTGGTGGTGCTGGGCTGGGTTCGGTGGAGAATCTGTGCAACACGCGGCTGCAGCAGATGGCGCCACCCGCACAGGTAGCCACCCTGGTGGTGCTGGTGGTGGTGGTGGTGCTGGTGGTGGTAGTGCTGGTGGTGGTAGTGGTGGTGGTGATGAAAGTGATGGTGGTGATGGGGATGATGAAAGTGGTGATGGTGAAGATCATCACCATCACTGTCGCCAGCTGTCTACCTTGTGTGCTGTGTATCTTGTCACCGTTCTTCAAATACGGACCGAGTATTTACTCTGAGATCCGGTCTCCCCGAGTCTCTACACCCTGAGTCTCTACTACACCCCGAGTCTCTACTAGACCCCGAGTCTCTACTACACCCCGAGTCTCTACTACACCCTGAGTCTCTACTACACCCTGAGTCTCTACTACACCCTGAGTCTCTACTACACCCTGAGTCTCTACTACACCCCGAGTCTCTACTACACCCTGAGTCTCTACTACACCCTGAGTCTCTACAACATCCTGAGTCTCTACTAGACCCTGAGTCTGTAGACTCTGAGTCTCTACAACACCCTGAGTCTCTACAACACCCTGAGTCTCTACTAGACCCCGAGTCTCTAGACCCCGAGTCTCTACTACACCCTGAGTCTGTAGACTCTGAGTCTCTACTACACCCTGAGTCTCTACAACACCCTGAGTCTCTACTAGACCCCGAGTCTCTACTCCCCGAGTCTCTACTACACCCCGAGTCTCTACTAGACCCTGAGTCTCTACTACACCCCGAGTCTCTACTAGACCCTGAGTCTCTACTACACCCCGAGTCTCTACTACACCCCGAGTCTCTACTACACCCCGAGTCTCTACTACACCCCGAGTCTCTACTCCCCGAGTCTCTACTACACCCCGAGTCTCTACTAGACCCTGAGTCTCTACTACACCCCGAGTCTCTACTACACCCCGAGTCTCTACTACACCCTGAGTCTCTACTACACCCTGAGTCTCTACTACACCCCGAGTCTCTACTAGACCCTGAGTCTCTACTACATCCTGAGTCTCTACTACACCCTGAGTCTCTACTAGACCCCCGAGTCTCTACTACACCATGAGTCTCTACTAGACCCTGAGTCTCTACTACACCCTGAGTCTCTACTAGTCCCTGAGTCTCTACTACACCCTGAGTCTCTACTAGACCCGAGTCTCTACTACACCCTGAGTCTTTACAACACCCTGAGTCTCTACTAGATCCCGAGTCTCTACTACACCCGAGTCTCTACTAGACCCCGAGTCTCTACTAGATCCCGAGTCTCTACTACACCCGAGTCTCTACTACACCCGAGTCTCTACTAGACCCGAGTCTCTACTAGACCCCGAGTCTCTACTACACCCTGAGTCTCTACTACACCCTGAGTCTCTACTACACCCTGAATCTCTACACCCCGAGTCTCTACTAGACCCTGAGTCTCTACTACACCCTGAGTCTCTACTACACCCCGAGTCTCTACCCCGAGTCTCTAAACCCTGAGTCTCTACTAGACCCCGAGTCTACACCCCGAGTCTGTAGACTCTGAGTCTCTGTGGGTGTTGGGGCCGTTCCCGTTACGTGGCGCAGGCCTCCATGGCGAGGAGTCCCGGTGAGACCCGCCGGGACCCGTCGTCCCGGTCTCCCGCTCGGCACGGAGCGGCACTCGTCACCACCGACCTCGATGACCCCGAGTTGCACGGGGCTCCTGGTATGTCGCCAAGGTCACAGGTCAAAGGGGGGCACTTGAAACTCTGATGGTGAGTGTGTGTGATAGTGAGTGGTGTGATAGTGTGTGTGATAGTGAGTGTGTGTGATAGTGTGTGTGATAGTGAGTGAATGTGTGTGATAGTGAGTGTCTGTGATAGTGAGTGTGTAACAACCCCCTACCTCGTGGTGCGGAAGGGCAACGCTGTGGTGGGCAGTGCCGTGGGGGAGGGCCAATTCCGATTGGCCTCCCCCTCGTGGCGTCTGTGACCACCACAGCGGCCAAATGGGGGCTCTGGGCGGGTGCAAGGGGCTGGTAACCCCTCCACCTTCAATTAATTACCACGAAACCACGACCACAACATTTTATGAATAAGCTTGTGCAGGAGGCCCTGGGAGGCGTCTGTGACGTCTCCTGGCCAAACCCCAATTGGCGGAGCCAGGAGACTGAATCTTCACCCTCGGGGCTCCTCCAGAAACAACAAAAAGCCACTAAAGTGGCCACGTGGAATGTTCGAACGCTCACTGCGGAGGAGAGGCTGCCACTCCTCTGTCGGAAGCTGGACCGGTACCGCCTGGATCTCTGCGGTATTCAGGAGGTCCGGTGGACCGGCTCTGGCTCCTGCCACCATGAGAGGTGGACAGTCCTCCACTCGGGGCAGGAGACTGCCAAACAACAGGGAGTGGCTATTCTTCTGAACAAAAGAATGAAGGGGGCGTGGGAGCGTGGCGGTGAGGTGTGGGAAGCTGTAAGTCCCAGGCTACTTTGGGCTCGCCTTCCCATCAACCAGAGGTGAGGAGTGGTGGTCGTGGTTACTTATGCCCCCACCGAAGACGAACATCCGTGGAGGGATGCAGGCAAAGCCGATGAGTCAGGTGCCTTCTATGACCTGTCACAGGTGCTGGCTAAAGTGGCCCCTCGGGATAGAGTCATCTTGTTGGGTCATTTCAATGCCCGAGATGGTCATGATGCTGGCACCTGGTCTGGAGTGATTGGAAGGCATGGGCCAGATTAGTTCAATAACAACAACAGGAGGCTGCTAGATTTTTGTACAGCCCATGGGCTTGTAATTACCAACACGCTGTTTTGGCATCGGCGCATCCACACCACATCATGGATGCATAATGGGTCCAAGCAAGAACATCTGCTGGACTATGTAGTGACGGACCAGCGGATGCGAGCCCATGTCCTTTACACCAGGACCTACCGTGGAGCTGATCTGCCCTCTGACCGTCGACTAGTCATCTGTAAGATGCGCCTGCCATTCTTACACTCCGGTGGTGGGTGTACACCCAGGACCCCATTCACACCAATAGTGGCCTGGTCTCAGCTGATGAAAGTTGCAAGCGAGAATGTAATCATCGCTTGCGGCTGGGGTTGTGATCGTCCCCCACTCCTGATGTCGAGGGGAAATGGGCGAGGTTTAGGACTGTGGCTCATGCAGCTGCAATGGCTGCTTTGGGTACACAGTCCAGACCTCCCCAGAGACCTTCATGATGGTGAGCAGGCCCAGGTCAAACTACGTGGCCGGAAGTCGGAGTACGTAGCCAATCGTGCTCACTGGAGGCGCGGACTTCACGTTTCATAACAGTCCCCCCCATCCCCCACCCCTCCCCTCCATCCCCCACCCCTCCTCCCTCCCCCCCATCTCCGATGCCAAAAGTCCACACCTCAACTACTCGACAGCTGTCAAGGCCCATGAATCACCAGCAGCAGCAGAATCAGCAGCAGCAGAAGAAAGCTGAAGGACGGGGAGCTTTTGTATTCCAACATCGACGATGAAGCCATCATCATCATCGTCGTCGCCATCAACCTCCTCTGCGTTCAACCGGCCAGGGTCTGGAATCGAACTGGGCAGCCCCAGCAGTGGTGGTGAGTGGTGGTGGTGGTGGTGTGAGTGTCAGTGGTGGTGGTGGTGAGTGCCGGCGGTGGTGGTGGTGGTGAGTGCCAGCGGATCCGGAGTCGTGAGAGCCACTTCCAATAGGAAGCCGTGAGGTCCCCACAGTGGCCGGGGAGATGTTGACTACCTCGCCTGTCTACAGGAGGTCGTGGGTTCCATCACGGGTCCTATGAGATGTTGACTACCTCGCCTGGTCTACAGGGAGGTCGTGGGTTCTATCCCTGACCCTGACGACGCCTGCTGCGTCTATTGTGTGTGGCTAGGAGATGTTGACTACCTTGCCTGGTCTACAGGAGGTCGTGGTTCCAGCCAGACCCTGACGACGCCCTGCTGTCTATTTGTGTTGGCTAGGAGATGTTGACTACCTCGCCTGGTCTACAGGAGGTCGTGGGTTCCATCCCGACCCTGACGACGCCTGCTGCTATTTGTGTGTGGCTAGGAGATGTTGACTACCTCGCCTGGTCTACAGGAGGTCGTGGTCGATCCGACCCTGACGACACTGCTGCTGTCGATTTGTGTTGGCTAGGAGGTGTTGACTACCTCGCCTGGTCTACAGGAGGTCGTGGGTTCCATCCCGACCCTGACGATGCCTGCTGCTGCCTATTTGTGTGTGGCTACAGGAGGTTGTTGGTGTAGACCTACTGCGGTTCTACATTAACATAAGCTGCCCCGCCCACCTCTAAACCTTTATAAGCACCTGATGACGATTGCTGGCGTTGCAATCGAACCGTCGTGACCTGTTGTTTTTCTACCGACGTGACTTTACCGGAAGAACTCAACGGTTGCAGCAGTGGAGTTCTCCCGCGTCGTAGACGCCGCGTCACCATCCAAGGGGGCGCTCACGGGGAGACGTCGTTTCAAACCCCCCCCCCATTGCCCCCATTGCCCCCCAAGGCCTCCTGGGCACGAGCGCGGCCCAGCGCCGCTCCGTCTCCTACGACGTCGCCCGCTCGCCCGCGAGGCCTGGGCCTCCGCACGGGAAGTCTGCGGCACCACCGCCGCCACCGCCACCACCACCGCCACCGGCACCACCACCGCCGCGGCAACGTCCGGCACCGATGGGCAAAGCGCTGAGCCCACGGCTGCTCCACGCGCCGCTCCCCAGTGCTCAGGTTCACAGGCCCCAAGGAGCCTCGCTCGCCCGGCGCGCGGCGGCCATTTTAAACGCGAAAGCCGCCCCTCCTCCCATTGTCCATCGAAGGCTGCCCCCTCGACCCCTCCCAGCCCCCTCGATGGTGACCCCTCGATGGTGACCCCCTCACCCACCCCAACCTCACCACACCCCCTCCACCCACCCCCTCACCTTACCCTTATCTATTCCTAGAGTGAGTTCTGGATTCATCTAGAATCCATTCCCGGATGTTACTTGCGTTCTGGAGTTTGCTGTGAGCGAGTTCCGGATTCATCTAGAATCCATTCCGGTGTTACTGCGTTCCAAAGTGGGTTACTTGCTCCGAGCTGGAGCGTTACGGATTCATCTAGAATCCATTCCGGGTTTACTTGCGTTCCAGAGTTTGCTTGGTGTTCGGATTCATCTAGAATCCATTCCGGGTTTACTTGCGTTCTGGAGTTTGCTGTGAGTTCCGATTCACTTTGAATCTATTCCGGGTGTTACTGGGGGTCGTTCCGGAGTTTGCTGTGAGCCAGTCCGTTCCGGATTCATCTTGATCCATTCCGGGTGTTACTGGGGTTGTTCTGGAGTTTGCTGTGAGCCAGTCCGTTCCAAAATGCATGAATCCCCTTCCGGATCCTACTGCCAATCCCTTCCGATCTTTCCGCGTTTCCCGGATCCCCTCCAATCCCTTCCGGATTCCCCTCAATCCATTCCGGATTCCCCTCAATCCCTTCCGGATTTTCCCCAATTCCCCAGCGACCCCCTTCCGGATGTCGCCGCCCACCCTTGGAGGTCACCCGGAGGTCACCCGGGAGGTCACCTGGAAGGTCACCCGGGAGGTCACCCGGGAGGTCACCTGGAAGGTCACCCGGGAGGTCACCTGGAAGGTCACCCGGGAGGTCACCTGGAAGGTCACCCGGGGAGGTCACCCTGGGAGGTCACCCGGGGAGGTCACCCCGTGGAGGTCACCCTGGGAGGTCACCTGGGAGGTCACCCCGTGGAGGTCACCCTGGGAGGTCACCTGGGAGGTCACCCCGTGGAGGTCACCTGGGAGGTCACCCAGGGAGGTCACCCCGTGGAGGTCACCCCGTGGAGGTCACCCGGGGAGGTCACCCGGGAGGTCACCCAGGGAGGTCACCCCGTGGAGGTCACCCAGGGAGGTCACCCCGTGGAGGTCACCTGGGAGGTCACCCAGGGAGGTCACCCGGGGAGGTCACCTGGGAGGTCACCCCGTGGAGGTCACCCGGGGAGGTCACCCCGGACAGGTCACCCGGGGAAGTTCCGCTGATGTTGTGCTGTGGGGTTTGAGTTGTTCTGTGGGGTCGTGTTATAGGGTTTGAGTTGTTCTGTTGGGGGTCGTGGTGTTATAGGTTGTTGAGTTGTATGCTGTGGGGGTCGTGTTATAGGGGTTTGAGTTTTGAGCTGTGGGGTCGTGTTATAGGGGTTTGAGTTGTGTCTGTGGGGTCGTGGTTATAGGGTTTGAGTTGTTCTGTGGGGTCGTGTTATAGGGTTTGAGTTGTTCTGTGGGGTCGTGTTATAGGGGTTTGAGTTGTTCTGTGGGGTCGTGTTATAGGGTTTGAGTTGTTTCTGTGGGGTCCGTGTTATAGGGTTTTGAGTTGTTCTGTGGGGGTCGTGTTATAGGGTTTGATTGTTCGTGTGGGGGGGTCGTGTTTATAGGGTTTGAGTTGTTCTGTGGGGTCGTGTTATAGGGTTTTTGCGTTATGGAGGCTGTGGGGTCGTGTTATAGGGTTTGAGTTGCTGTGGGGTCGTGTTATAGGGTTTGAGTTGAGCTGTGGGGTCGTGTTATAGGGTTGAGTTGTTCTGTGGGGTCGTTATATAGTGTTTGGAGTTTGATTGTTCTGTGGGGTCGTGTTATAGGTTTGAGTTGTTCTGTGGGGTCGTGTTATAGGGTTTGAGTTGTTCTGTGGGGTCGTGTTATAGGGTTTGAGTTGTTCTGTGGGTCGTGTTATAACCAGGTTAATTTAGCGTGGGGTGTGTTATAGGGTTTGAGTTGAGCTGTGGGGTCGTGTTATAGGGTTTGAGTTGTTCTGTGGGTCGTGTTATAGGGTTAGGCTTTTTATATTTTTTTTCTTTTTTTGAGTTGTTCTGTGGGTCGTGTTAAACCATAGGGTTTGAGTTGTTCTGTGGGGTCGTTATAGGGTTTGAGTTGTTCTGTGGGTCGTGTTATAGGGTTTGAGTTGTTCTGTGGGGTCGTGTTAATAGGGGTTTGAGTTGAGCTGTGGGGTCGTGTTATAGGCGTATGTGTATAGTTTGAGCTGTGGGGTCGTGTTATAGGGTTTTGAGTTGAGCTGTGGGTCGTGTGAGGTTGAGGTTGAGCTGTGGGGTCGTGTTATAGGGTTTGAGTTGTTCTGTGGGGTCGTGTTATAGGGTTTGAGTTGTTCTGTGGGGTCGTGTTATAGGGTTTGAGTTGTTCTGTGGGGTCGTGTTATAGGGTTTGAGTTGTTCTGTGGGGTGTGTTATAGGGTTTGAGTTGTTCTGTGGGGTCGTGTTATAGGGTTTGAGTTGTTCTGTGGGGTCGTGTTATAGGGTTTGAGTTGAGCTGTGGGGTCGTGTTATAGGGTTTGAGTTGAGCTGTGGGGTCGTGTTATAGGGTTGAGTTGAGCTGTGGGGTCGTGTTATAGGTTTGAGTTTCTGTGGGTCGTGTTATAGGGTTTGAGTTGTTCTGTGGGGTCGTGTTATAGGGTTGATGCTGTGGAGTCTGGTAGGGTGGTGCGGGTCGTGTTATAGGTTTGAGGTTGAGCTGTGGGGTCGGTGTTTAGGGTTTGATTGTTCTGTGGGTCGTGTTATAGGGTTTGAGTTGTTTCTGTGGGGTCCGTGTTATGGGTTTGAGTTGTTCTGTGGGGTCGTGTTATAGGGTTTGAGTTGTTCTGTGGGGTCGTGTTATAGGGTTTGAGTTGTTCTGTGGGTCGTGTTATAGGGTTTGAGTTGTTCTGTGGGTCGTGTTATAGGGGGTTTGGAGTTAGTTACTGTGGGGTCGTGTATAGGGTTTGAGTTGTTCTGTGGGGTCGTGTTATAGGGTTTGAGTTGGTTCTGTGGGGTCGTGTTATAGGGTTTGAGTTGGCTGTGGGGTCGTGTTATAGGGTTTGAGTTGAGCTGTGGGGTCGTGTTATAGGGTTTGAGTTGTTCTGTGGGGTCGTGTTATAGGGTTGAGTTGAGCTGTGGGGTCGTGTTATAGGGTTTGAGGTTGAGCTGTGGGGTCGTGTTATAGGGTTTGAGTTGAGCTGTGGGGTCGTGTTATAGGGTTGAGTTGTTCTGTGGGGTCGTGTTATAGGGTTTGAGTTGTTCTGTGGGGTCGTGTTATAGGGTTTGAGTTGTTCTGTGGGGGCGTGTTATAGGTTTGAGTTTTCTGTGGGGTCGTGTTATAGGGTTTGAGTTGTTCTGGGGGCGTGTTAGAGGTTTGAGTTGTCTGTGGGGTCGTGTTATAGGGTTTGAGTTGCTGTGGGGTCGTGTTATAGGGTTTGAGTTGAGCTGTGGGGTCGTGTTATAGGGTTTGAGTTGAGCTGTGGGGCTGGTTATAGGGGTGAGTTGAGCTGGGGGGGTGTGTTATAGGGTTTGAGTTGTTCTGTGGGGTCGTGTTATAGGGTTTTGAGTTGAGCTGTGGGTCGTGTTATAGGGTTTGAGTTGAGCTGTGGGTCGGTTATAGGGGTTTGAGTTGAGCTGTGGGGTCGTGTTATAGGGTTTGAGTTGTTCTGTGGGGTCGTGTTAGAGGGTTTGAGTTGAGCTGTGGGGTCGTGTTATAGGGTTTTGAGTTGTTCTGTGGGGTCGTGTTATAGGGTTTGAGTTGAGCTGTGGGGTCGTGTTATAGGGTTTGAGTTGAGCTGTGGGGTCGTGTTATAGGGTTTGAGTTGAGCTGTGGGGTCGTGTTATAGGGTTTGAGTTGTTCTGTGGGGTCGTGTTATAGGGTTTGAGTTTGTTGGTGGGGTCGTGTTATAGGGTTTGAGTTGTTCTGTGGGGCGTGTTATAGGGTTTGAGTTGTTCTGTGGGGTCGTGTTATAGGTTTGAGTTGTTCTGTGGGGTCGTGTTATAGGGTTTGAGTTGTTCTGTGGGGTCGTGTTATAGGGTTTGAGTTGAGCTGTGGGGTCGTTATAGGGTTTGAGTTGAGCTGTGGGGTCGTGTTAAGGGTTTGGAGTTGAGCTGTGGGGTCGTGTTATAGGTTTGAGTTGTTCTGTGGGGTCGTGTTATAGGGTTTGAGTTTGAGCTGTGGGGTCGTGTTATAGGGTTTGAGTTGAGCTGTGGGGTCGTTATAGGGTTTGAGTTGAGCTGTGGGGTCGTGTTATAGGGTTTGAGTTGTTCTGTGGGGTCGTGTTATAGGGTTTGAGTTGTTCTGTGGGGTCGTGTTATAGGGTTTGAGTTGTTCTGTGGGGTCGTGTATAGGGTTTGAGTTGTTCTGTGGGGTCGTGTTATAGGGTTTGAGTTGTTCTGTGGGTCGTGTTATAGGGTTTGAGTTGTTCTGTGGGGTCGTGTTATAGGGTTTGAGTTGAGCTGTGGGGTCGTGTTATAGGGTTTGAGTTGAGCTGTGGGGTCGTGTTATAGGGTTTGAGTTTGAGCTGTGGGTCGTGTTATAGGGTTTGAGTTGTTCTGTGGGGTCGTGTTATAGGGTTTGAGTTGAGCTGTGGGGTCGTGTT
>WFAB01003501.1:0-15550 GCA_018977245.1 Lethenteron camtschaticum
GGCGGTGGCCGGTGAACAAGAAGGTGGATAAGGGCGGTGGCGGTGGTGGCGGTGGTGGTGGTGTTGATAGTGGCGGCGTGTGGTGGTGGCGGTGGCGGTGGCGGCGTTGGTGGCGTGGCGGTGGGTGGCGGTGGTGCGGTGGTGGGTTTGATAGTGCGGCGTTGGTGGTGGTGACGGTGGCGGCGGTGGCAAGAGGAAGCCGGCCGCGGGCGTCGCCACCGGCGGCAAGGGCCGTGCCGAGGATGGAGAGACGCACGCCAAGACCGCCACCGCAGGCCAAGCCCGGGGACAGGAGGGCCGGGAAAGGTGGAGGTGTGGAGGTGGAGGAGGTGGAGGAGGTGGGGAGGAGGTGGTGGAGGAGGTGGAGGTAAGAAAGCCCCGCCAAGAAGGAGAAGAAGAGGAAGAAGCCGTCGACACGTTCGCTCGCCGGCTCTTGCAGCAGTTCCACAACAAGCGTCGCCTCCTGGTGAGAGACTCACCGCATCCACCGTGCAAGACAAGTTCAACACACTAATATTATAACAAGATTATAACAAGATTTTAATAAATTATAATACGATTCTAACAAGATTCTCGCTAGATTATAACAGGATTTTAATGAAAGTATAACAAAATTCTAACAGATTATAACAATATTCTAACGAGATTATAACAAGGTTCTAGCAAGATTATAACAACATTTTACTAATATTATACAATATTATAACAAGATTTTATAAAATTATAATACGATTCTAACAAGATTCTCGCTAGATTATAACAGGATTTTAATGAAAGTATAACAAGATTCTAACAAGATTATAACATATTCTAACGAGATTATAACAAGGTTCTAGCAGATTATAACAACATTTTAATAATATTATAACAAGATTATAACAAGATTTTAATAAAATTATAATACGATTCTAACAAGATTCTCGCTAGATTATAACAGGATTTTAATGAAAGTTAACAAGATTCTAAAAGATTATAACAATATTCTAACGAGATTATAACAAGGTTCTAGCAAGATTATACAACATTTTATAATATTATAACAAGATTATAACAAGATTTTAATAAAATTATATACGATTCTAACAAGATTCTCGCTAGATTATACAGGATTTTAATGAAAGTATAACAAGATTCTAACAAGATTATAACAATATTCTAACGAGATTATACAAGGTTCTAGCAAGATTATAACAACATTTTATAATATTAAACAATATTCTACAAGATTTTAATGAATTATAATAAGATTCTAACAAGATTTTTAACAAATTCTAACAAGATTCTAACAAGGTTCTACCAAGATTATAGCAGCATTTTAATGAAATTATAATACGATTCTAACAAGATTCTAGCTAGATTATAACAGGATTTTAACAAGATTTTAACAAGATTCTAACAATATTATTAAAATGTTCTCACAAGATTATAACGAGATGAGAACACGGATCTAGCATAATTCTAACAAATTCTAGCAAGATCATAACACGATTATAACAAAATTTTAATAAGATTCTAACAAAATCATAACAAGATTATAACACTATGAGACATCTCCTTTAGCAGTGGCAAAATATAGTAGCAGGTTTTTACCCTTTCAACTGGTACAAAACTGACACCTTTATACAAGGCATCGTGTTTCAATAACCACAACACAAGCAGTCAAGATGCAAACAAAAAAGAAACATCTCTGATGATGATATGATATGCACTGTCCTTGAAGTTTGATTGGTCCACACCCGAGACAGCTTTTCTTAGAGCTAGTCTCACATTGGTGTTGGACCAGGTGACGCCAAAAGGCGTACAACTCAAAGACAATGCACCATCAGACTATTGAGAGCTCGGGGTAAGCATTTACACTATGAGACATCTCCTTTACCAGTGGCAAAATATAGTGATAGTTTGTATAACTGACACTTGTATAAGGGTGTCCGTTTTTGTACCAGTTGAAGGGTCAAAACTATTACCAAGTTCAACACACACACACACACAGCACGGGTTAGCCAATCAGACACGAGTCCTGGGAGCATACCCTAACATCGCCTCGGCCCCCTTCTTCACCCGCCCCTGAGTCACCCCCCCCCCCCCTCTTTGGGTCTGTTTTGCATTGGGAAGCTGTTGACGTTGCAAGTCAGGCGCTGTGTCTGAAGATGATGAGTAACACGTGTGCGTGTGTGCTGGCATGTGTGTGTGTGTGTGCATGTTGTGTGTATGTGTGTGTATGTGGGCATGTGGGCATGTGTGTGTGTGTGCGTGTGTGTGCATATTGGCATGTGTGTGTGCATGTGTGTGTGTGTGTGTGGGCATCTGGGCATGTGTGTGTGCGTGTTGTGTGTGTGTGTGGGCATGTGGGCATGTGTGTGTGCGTGTGTGTGTGCATGTTGGCATGTGTGTGTGCATGTGTGATGTGCATGTGTGTGTGTGTGTATGTGTGTGTGTGTGGGCATGTGGGCATGTGTGTGTGCGTGGTGTGTGCGTGTGTGTGCATGTTGGCATGTGTTTGCATGTGTGTGTTGTATGTGGGCACGTGGGCATGTGTGTGCGTGTGTGTGTGCGCGTGTGTGTGCATGTGTGCGTGTGTGCATGTTGGCATGTGGTGTGGCATGTGTGTGTGTGTATGTGGGCATGTGGGCATGTGTGTGTGTGTCGGCGTGTGTGTGCGTGTGTGTGCATGTGTGTGTGCATGTGTGCACGTGTGCGTGTGTGCGTGTGTGTGCACGTGTGCATCTGTATGTGTGTGTGTGCATATGTGTGTGTGGTGTGTGCGTGTGTGTGTGTGTGTGCATGTGGGCATGTGTGGTTGCATGTGTGTGTGCATATGTGTGTGTGCACGTGTGCGTGTGTGTGTGCATGTGGGCATATGTGGTTGCATGTGTGTGTGTGTGCATATGTGTGTGGGGAGCGGTGGTGTAGCGGTTAGCGCGCTGCGCTATGACCTGGCGATCCGGGTTCGATTCCCGCCACAGCCAACCACCGGTGACGATTATCTGAACCGGTCTGGGCCTTCCTAGGTCGACTGGGGAGACAAAGGCGGTTGGGCGTGGTGCTGGCCACCCACCCCCTCGTGTACCGTGCCGGCTTCATAGGTGCTCGCTAACAGCACTTGCCCCCAAGAGTCTGTTAGAGGCTATACGGGGAATCTTTATCTTTGTGTGTGCACGTGTGTGCGTACGTGTGTGTGCATGTGTCATGTGGGCATGTGGTTGCATGTGTTGTGGTGTTGCATCTGTGTGTGCAATTGTGTGTGGGGAGCGGTGGGTGTAGTGGTTAGCGCTACGCTGCTCTATGAAGCCGACGACCCGAGTTCGATTCCCACTCACGGCAACACCACCGGTCTTGGGCCTCCGCTAGGTGACTCAGCCTCAAATGAGCACCTGGTGCGGTGTGTAGCAAACATCGCCACTGGGAGACAAAGGCGGCCGGGCGTGGTGCTGGCCACCCACCCCCTCGTGTGTCACAGTGGCCGGTAGCCTTCATAGGTGCTCGCTAACAGCAACTTGCCCCAAGAGTCTGTTAGAGGCTATACGAGGGATCTTTGTCTTTGTGTTTATATCTACACGAGTCTAACGGGTCTCTGTGTGTCTCTGGGCTTTCTGTGATTCTACGGGTCTCTGTGTGAGTCTATGGGTCTCTCTGTGTGAGTCTATGGGTCTCTGTGTGTGAGTCTATGGGTCTCTGTGCGAGTCTACGGGTCTCTGTGTGAGTCTGTGGGTCTCTGTGTGTGAGTCTGTGGGTCTCTGTGTGTGAGTCTGTGGGTCTCTGTGTGTGAGTCTATGGGTCTCTGTGTGTGAGTCTATGGGTCTCTGGTGTGGAGTCTATGGGTCTCTGCGTGTGAGTCTATGGGTCTCTGTGCGAGTCTACGGGTCTCTGTGTGAGTCTGTGGGTCTCTGTGTGTGAGTCTGTGGGTCTCTGTGTGTGAGTCTATGGGTATCTGTGTGTGAGTCTATGGGTCTCTGCGTGTGAGTCTATGGGTCTCTGTGCGAGTCTACGGGTCTCTATGTGAGCCTATGGCTCTGTGGAGTCTATGCCTCTCTGTGTGAGTCGATGGGTCCTGCGTGAGTCTATGGGTCTCGTGTAATTCTATGGCTCTTGTTGAGTCTATAGGTCTCTGTGTGAGTATATGGGTCTCTGTGAGTCTATAGGTTCTGTGTGAGTCTATAGGTCTCTGTGTGAGTATATGGGTCTCTGTGTGAGTCTATAGGTCTCTGTGTGAGTCTACGGGTCTCTGTGTGAGTCTACGGCTCTCTGTGTGAGTCTACGGGTCTCTGTGTGAATCTACAGGTCTCTGTGTGAGTCTATAGGTCTCCTGTGTGAGTCTGTGGGTCTCTGCGTGAGTCTATGGGTCTCTGTGTGAGTCTATGGGTCTCTATTTGAGTCTACGGATCTCTGTGTGAGTCTACGGGTCTCTGTGTGAGTCTACGGGTCTCTGTGAGTCTATGGGTCTCTGCGTGAGTCTATGGGTCTCTGTGTGAGTCTATGGGTCTCTGTGTGAGTCTATGGGTCTCTCTGTGTGAGTCTACGGGTCTCTGTGTGAGTCTATGGGTCTCTGTGTGAGTCTACGGGTTCTGTGTGAGTCTATGGCTCTGTGTGAGTCTATGGGTCTCTGTGAGTCTACGGGTCTCTGTGAGTCTACGGGTCTCTGCGTGAGTCTATGGGTCTCTGCGCGAGTCTACGGGTCTCTGTGCGAGTCTACGGGTGTCTGTGGAGTCTACGGGTCTCTGTGTGAGTCTACGGGTCTCTGCGTGAGTCTACGGGTCTCTGCGTGAGTCTACGGGTCTCTGTGTGAGTCTATGGGTCTCTGGTGAGTCTATGGGTCTCTGTGGAGTCTACGGTCCTGCGGAGTCTACGGTCTCTGGTGTGAGTCTACGGGTCTCTGTGTGAGTCTACGGGTCTATGTGTGAGTCGATGTCTCTGTGTGAGTCTCGGGTCTCTGTGTAGTCTATGGCTCTCTGTGTGAGTCTATGGGTCTCTGCGTGAGTCTATCAGTCTCTGTGTGTGAGTCTATGGCTCCTGTGTGAGTCTACGGCTATCTGTGTGAGTCTACGGGTCTCTGTGTGAGTCTATGGGTCTGTCTGTGGGTCTCTGTGTGAGCTACGGCTCTCTGTGTGAGTCTACGGGTCTCTGTGTGAGTCTATGGGTCTCTGCATGAGTCTATCAGTCTCTGTGTGTGAGTCTATGGCTCCTGTGTGAGTCTACGGCTCTCTGTGTGAGTCTACGGGTCTCTGTGTGAGTCTATGGGTCTGTCTATGGTCTCTGTGTGAGTCTACGGAATCTCTTTGTGAGTCTATGGGTCCTGCATGAGTCTATCAGTCTCTGTGTGTGAGTCTACGTCTTTCTGTGTGAGTCTACGGCTCTCTGTGTGAGTCTACGGTCTCTGTGTGAGTCTATGGGTCGTCTATGGGTCTCTGTGTGAGTCTACGATCTCTTTGTGAGTCTATGGGTCTCTGCATGAATCAGTCTCTGTGTGTGAGTCTATGACTCTCTGTGTGATCTACGGTCTCTGTGTGAGTCTACGGGTCTCTGTGTGAGTCTATGGGTCGTCTATGGGTCTCTGTGTGAGTCTACGGATCTCTTTGTGAGTCTATGGGTCTCTGCATGAGTCTATCAGTCTCTGTGTGTGAGTCTATGGCTCTCTGTGAGTCTACGGCTATCTGTGTGAGTCTACGGGTCTCTGTGTGAGTCTATAGGGTCTGTCTGTGGTCTCTGTGTGAGTCTACGGCTCTCTGTGTGAGTCTACGGGTCTCTGTGTGAGTCTATGGTCTCTGCATGAGTCTATCAGTCTCTGTGTGTGAGTCTATGGCTCTCTGTGTGAGTCTACGGCTCTCTGTGTGAGTCTACGGGTCTCTGTGTGAGTCTATGGGTCTGTCTATGGGCTCTGTGTGGAGTCTACGGATCTCTTTGTGAGTCTATGGGTCTCTGGCATGAGTCTATCAGTCTCTGTGTGTGAGTCTACGTCTTTCTGTGTGAGTCTACGGCTCTCTGTGTGAGTCTACGGTCTCTGTGTGAGTCTATGGGTCTGTCTATGGGTCTCTGTGTGAGTCTACGGATCTCTTTGTGAGTCATGCGGTCTCTGCATGAGTCTATCAGTCTCTGTGTGTGAGTCTATGACTCTCTGTGTGAGTCTACGGCTCTCTGTGTGAGTCTACGGGTCTCTGTGTGAGTCTATGGTCTGTCTATGGGTCTCTGTGTGAGTCTACGGACTCTTTGTGAGTCTATGGGCTCTGCATGAGTCTATCATCTCTGTGTGTGAGTCCTGACTCTCTGTGTGAGTCTACGGCTCTCTGTGTGAGTCTACGGGTCTCTGTGTGAGTCTATGGGTCTGTCTATGGGTCTCTGTGTGAGTCTACGAATCTCTTTGTGAGTCTATGGGTCTCTGCATGAGTCTATCAGTCTCTGTGTGTAGTCTATGGCTCTCTGTGTGAGTCTACGGCTCTCTGTGTGAGTCTACGGCTATCTGTGTGAGTCTACGGGTCCTGTGTGAGTCTATGGTCGTCTGTGGGTCTCTGTGTGAGTCTACGGCTCTCGTGTGAGTCTATGGGTCTCTGCATGAGTCTATCAGTCTCTGTGTGTGAGTCTATGGCTCTCTGTGTGAGTCTACGGCTCTCTGTGTGAGTCTACGGCTATCTGTGTGAGTCTACGGGTCTCTGTGTGAGTCTATGGGTCTGTCTGTGGGTCTCTGTGTGAGTCTACGGCTCTCTGTGTGAGTCTACGGGTCTCTGTGTGAGTCTATGGGTCTCTGCATGAGTCTATCAGTCTCTGTGTGTGAGTCTATGGCTCTCTGTGTGAGTCTACGGCTCTCTGTGTGAGTCTACGGGTCTCTGTGTGAGTCTATGGCTGTCTATGGGTCTCTGTGTGAGTCTACGGATCTCTTTGTGAGTATATGGGTCTCTGCATGAGTCTATCAGTCTCTGTGTGTGAGTCTACGTCTTTCTGTGTGAGTCTACGGCTCTCTGTGTGAGTCTACGGGTCTCTGTGTGAGTCTATGGGTCTGTCTATGGGTCTCTGTGTGAGTCTACGGATCTCTTTGTGAGTCTATGGGTCTCTGCATGAGTCTATCAGTCTCTGTGTGTGAGTCTATGACTCTCTGTGTGAGTCTACGGCTCTCTGTGTGAGTCTACGGGTCTCTGTGTGAGTCTATGGGTCTGTCTATGGGTCTCTGTGTGAGTCTACGGATCTCTTTGTGAGTCTATGGGTCTCTGCATGAGTCTATCAGTCTCTGTGTGTGAGTCTATGACTCTTGTGTGAGTCTACGGCTCTCTGTGTGAGTCTACGGCTATCTGTGTGAGTCTACGGGTCTCTGTGTGAGGCTATGGGTCTGTCTGTGGGTCTCTGTGTGAGTCTACGGCTCTCTGTGTGAGTCTACGGGTCTCTGCATGAGTCTATCAGTCTCTGTGTGTGAGTCTATGGCTCTCTGTGTGAGTCTACGGCTCTCTGTGTGAGTCTAACGGCTATCTGTGTGAGTCTACGGGTCTCTGTGTGAGTCTATGGGTCTGTCTGTGGGTCTCTGTGTGAGTCTACGGCTCTCCTGTGTGAGTCTACGGGTCTCTGTGTGAGTCTATGGGTCTCTGTGTGAGTCTATCAGTCTCTGTGTGTGAGTCTATGGCTCTCTGTGTGAGTCTACGGCTCTCTGTGTGAGTATACGGGTCTCTGTGTGAGTCTATGGGTCTGTCTGTGGGTCTCTGTGTGAGTCTACGGCTCTCTGTGTGAGTCTACGGGTCTCTGTGTGAGTCTATGGGTCTCTGCATGAGTCTATCAGTTTCTGTGTGAGTCTATGGGTCTCTGTGTGAGTCTATGGGTCTCTACGTGAATATATGGGTCTCTGTGTGAGTCTGGGTCTCTGTGTGTGAGTCTATGGCTCTCTGTGCAACTCCACTGCATCTCTGACTGCGCGATTGTCGGATCTTCGCCCCCTCCCACCCCCCCGGTCCGCCTCTCTCCGGCGTGTTCCTCCTCCGGCAGCTACTGACCGCCCCGAGTGAGCGCAGCGCCATGTACTCGCAGCAGCGTGACGAGTACCTGGAGCACGTGTGCCGGATGGCGCTTCGCAAGATCACCATCCTCACCATGATCGGCAACCTGACCTCCAGCTCCTTCCGCATGGACCACTACCAGATGGGTGGGCGCGGCCACGTGAACGCGCGGCGTAAACCGCGTGACTTAGACCACTTGACATGAACCACGTAGCATAAACGACTTGCACGTACGTACACACTCCCAATGCGCACACAACAACAACAACAACAACCGCCATTGCCACTAAGTGCAGTGACGTCACCACGACGCTTGTGCCAGGCCATGTGCACGTTGAGGCTGCCACGTGAAGTGTCGAACGCCCGCTGGCAGGAGGTCACGGGACAGACCCAGCAGGTGCCACGGGTCGACTGACCGAGATGACCGAGATGACTGGCTGATGCACCACCTGTGTCCCCTACTGTGCCAACTTGCTGTGCTTTAGCCACCCGGCGCTCCGCTCGTTGTTGTGAGCGTCGCTCCTCCGCCCTCCGTTGTTGTAGAGGGCGACTGCCTCCAACTGCCCAGTAGCGTCCTTCACGAGCCTCCTCCACTGAGGCCGATCTGACACCGCTGATACCGGTCATCGGCAAGTCCACTCAGCTCCACATCCTCATGTACCACATCACTCCATCTCTTCTCTAGCCCGTGCCGTGCCCATTTAGCCCCCTCGATCCAGCCGAACAAAAGTTGTTTAGGCATGCAGTGGCTGGGCATGCGGGCTACATGACCCAGCCAAAGCAGCCTTGCCTGCCGGAGCTCACCGATGGACTTTGTCCAGATCTTTCGAGGATTTGTGAGCTCCTCACACAATCCAGCCTGGTTGAACCCAGGATTGATCGTAGGCAGGCCAGCCTAAATGTTTCTAATCGGCGACGATGTTCCATTAGGGGGTTCCACGTTTCGCAAGCGTAGAGAAGGGAGGAAATGACAGTGGTTGAGAAGACCCGAAGCTTCGTGCGGAGCGACAGACCAGGTAGCTTCCACACAGTGTTACGCAACCGTTGAAAAGATATTGCCGCTCGACTGATTCAAAGTGAAACCTCTGCTCTTAAACCGGAGCCGGTCATGAGCACACTGCCCAGGTATGGGAAACTCTCCACTCTCTCCTCAACTGCCCCATCACCGATTGGGAGTTGTGCGGGTGGAGTGCCGGATGGTACAAAATACCCAGGCAGGTGCTTAGTTTGGTGGGGCTGATGGTAAGGCCCCACCTCTTAGTGGCACGCTCCAGTTTCAGCAGCAGCGTCTCCAACTCCTCCTCTGAGTGAGCCGCAATTACCAGATCATCGAATACATAACGTGGTTGACCAATAGGGAGCCATCCCTTGACCGCACCCGAGCATCGATCAGCCTACCATTGTATCTGTACCAGATGGAAATTCCACCGGTACAGCTACTGAAGGCTTCATGAACTACGTGGTCGAAATAGATGTTTAATAACGTTGGAGCCAGAGGACAACCCTGTCGCACCCCAAGGTGTACAGGGAAAGGCTCTGACTCCCGGCCACGTAGTTTTACCAGGGCCTGCTCACCATCATGAAGGTCCTTAATGAGCATGAGCAGAGGGTCAGGGACTCCGAAAGCACGAAGAACAACCCAGAGCCCAGGCCTACTGATGGTATTGACCAGGTTAATAAAGCAGAGATGTAGGTCTTGTTGGAATTCCCTACACCTCTGCTATAGCAGACGGACAGAAAATATGGCATCTGTGCAGGACCGCCGTTTCCTGAAACCGCATGCCAGCAAGGCGATGTTGAATAATCCTTGCCAGGACCTTTCCCGGCACACGGAGGAGTAATATGCCCCTGTAGTTGTTACAGTCTGTGCGGTCCACCTTCTTAAAGAGGGGGACAACCAGGGCATCCTTCCAGTCCTGCGGAACCCGTCCAGTGGTCCAGATTGTTGTTAGGGCAGTCTGCGCACAAACACCACCCTCCCTTAGCATTTCGCTTGGGAAATCATCTCTGCTGGGTGCCTTTCCTGGTCTCAGACTCTGGATCGCTTTCAGTACTTCCTCAACGGATGGCACCTCAGCCAGCCCACTCACAGGGGGTGACTTCCTCCCCCAATATTTGAGGCACCGCAGCCTCAGCAAAGGTTATCCCCACTTTGTCCCATGATGTTTTCCAGGCTGAGGGATTCCCCCTCCCCCAGGACCTCACAGAAATGCTCAGCAAATCTGCAAACCTGTTCCTGGGGGTCAGAGATTGGATCACCGTTCTTTCCCCTAATGATGGTAATAGGTGTGGTGCTGCAGGTTACTTTTTTGATGGAGTTAAATAGGGATTTGTGATCGCTGGCCATTGAGGCAGACTCCATCTTCTCAACGACCCGGGACCACCACCCATCCTTGCAGCGCCTCACAGCTCTCCGAACCTCCGAGCGAAGGCTGCGGTAAGCCTCCTCATTCTCTGATGTGGGATGCTGTAGACAATTAGTGGGCCTGTCGCTTTTTCTCAGCCAGCCTGAATAACTCCTCTGTCAGCCAGGGTTTCTGGGGAGGTCTGGACTGTGTACCCAAAGCAGTCATTGCAGCTGCATGACTCACAGTCCTAAACCTCGCCCATTTACCCTCGACATCAGGAGGAGTGGGGGATGATGCCAACCCCAGCCGCAAGAGATGATGAAATTCTCGCTTGCAACTTCCATCAGCTAGCTGAGACCAGGCCACCTTAGGTTGGAATGGGGTCCTGGGTGTACACCCACCACCGGAGTGGAAGAACGGCAGGCGCATCTTACAGATGACAAGTCGATGGTCAGAGGGCAGATCAGCTCCACGGTAGGTCCTGGTGTCAAGGACATGGGCTCGCATCCGCTGGTCCGTCACTATGTAGTCCAGCAGATGTTCTTGCCTGGACCCGGCATGCATCCATGATGTTGTGTGGATGCGCCGATGCCGGAACAGCGTGTTGATAATTACAAGCCCATGGGCTGCACAAAAACCTAGCAGCCTCCTACCGTTGTTATTGAGCTGATCTGGCCCATGCCTTCCAATTACTCCAGACCAGGTGCCAGCATCATGACCAACTCGGGCATTAAAGTCACCCAACAGGATGACTCTATCCCGAGGGGCCACTTTAGCCAGCACCTGTGACAGGAGGTCATAGAAGGCATCTGACTCATCGGCCTTGCCTGCATCCCTCCACGGATGTTCGTCTTCGGTGGGGACATAAGTAACCACGACCACCACTCCTCGCCTCTGGTTGATGGGAAGGCGAGCCCAAAGTGTCCTGGGGCTAACAGCTTCCCACACCTCACCGCCACACTCCCACATCTCCTTCATTATTTTGTTCAGAAGAAGAACCACACCCTGTTGTTTGGCAGTCTCCTGCCCCGGGTAGAGGACTGTCCACCCCTCATGGTGGCAGGAGCCAGAGCCGGTCCACCGGACCTCCTGAATGCCGCAGAGATCCAGACGGTACCGGTCCAGCTCCCGACAGAGGAGTGGCAGCCTCTCCTCCGCAGCGAGCGTTCGAACATTCCACGTGGCCACACTTAGTGGCTTTTCGTTGATTCTGGAGGAGCCCCGAGGGTGAAATTCAATCTCCTGGCTCCGCCAGATGGAGTTTGGCCAGGAGACGTCATTGACGCCTGTCCCCCCGGGCCCTCCGGCACAAGCTTATTAATTAGATATTTTCACGTGGTTTAGTGGTAATTTATTGAAGGTGGAGGGATTACCAGCCCCTCGTACCCGTCCAGAGCCCCGTTTAGGCCGCTGTGGTGGTCACAAACGCCCTGAGGGGAGAGGCCAATCGGAATTGGCCCGCCCTCTCCCCACAGCACTGTCCACGACAGCGTTGCCCGTCCGGCACCACGGAGAGGTAGGGGGTTGTTTTTGCCGGACACACATACATACACACATACAATGTACGTACACACGTACGTACACACATACATACACACATACAATGTACGTACACACGTACGTACACACACAACGTACGTACACACACACAATGTACGTACACACACACACAATGTACGTACACACATACGTACACACACACAACGTACGTACACACATACGTACACACATACGTACACACACACAATGTACACACACACAATGTACCTACACACACACAATGTACCTACACACACACAATGTACATACACACGTTCGTACACACACACAACGTACGTACACACACACAATGTACATGCCGGTGATCGGCGGTGATCGGCGGTGATTGCCGGTGATCATCGGTGTTAGCCGGTGTTAGCCGGTGTTTGCCGGTGTTTGCCGGTGATCGCCGGTGTTTGCCGGTGATCGTCAGTGTTTGCCGATGATCGTTGGTATTTGCCGGTGATTGCCGGTGATCGTTGGTATTTGCCGGTGATTGCCGGTGATCGTTGGTATTTGCCGGTGATTGCCGGTGATCGTTGGTATTTGCCGGTGATTGCCGGTGATCGTTGGTATTTGCCGGTGATTGCCGGTGATCGTTGGTATTTGCCGGTGATTGCCGGTGATCGTTGGTATTTGCCGGTGATTGCCGGTGATCGTTGGTATTTGCCGGTGATCGCCGCTTTCTCCTTCGGCGGCAGAGAACGAGAAGTCGCTGCGGATCAGCGAGGGTCTTCGCCCCGACCTCGTGGTGGAGCTGCGCAAGGAGTTTGGGATGACCTACAACCACTTCTTCATGGTGCTCACCGACCTGGACATGAAGGTCAAGGTACACGCGGTGTGACCGTGGTGGTGGTGGTGGTTGTGGTTGTGGTGGTGGTTGTGGTGGCGGTGGTGGTGGTGGCGGTGGTGGTTGTGGTGGTGGCGGTGGTGGTGGTGGTGGTGGTGGTGGCGGTGGTGGTGGCCGTGGTGGTGGTGGTGGTGGTGGCGGTGGTGATGGTGGTGGCGGTGGTGGTGGCCGTGATGGTGGTGATGGTGGTGGTGGTGGTGGCGTGGTGGTGGTGGTGGCGGTGGTGGTGGTGGCGGCGGTGGTGGTGGTGGTGGCCGTGGTGGTCGTGGTGGTGGTGGCGGTGGTGATGATGGTGATGGTGGCGGTGGTGGTGGCGGTTGTGACGGTGGTGGTGGTGGTCACAGTCCTGGGTCCAGATTGTGTCCCCCCCCCACTCATCACGTGTCCCCCCCCCCCTTGATCACGTGCCCCCCCCCCTTGATCACGTGCCCCCCCCCCTCAGCAATACTACGAGGTGCCGATCGCGATGGCGGCCGTGTTTGCGCTGGTGGACACGTTCCCGTCGCGCCTGCGGGAGATGGAGCGAGAGAAGCGCGAGGGGGCCGCCTGCAGCCAGCAGGAGCGCCCCCTACGCTCCCTGGAGAACTTCCTCGCACGGTGAGAGACACTCACCCCCCGGTGAGCCCCTCCCCCTCACCCCCCGGGGAGCCCCTCCCCCCGCCCCCCAGTGAGCCCCTCCCCCCACCCCCCCAGTGAGCCCCTCCCCCTCGCCCCCCAGTGAGCCCCTCCCCCTCACCCCCCAGTGAGCCCCTCCCCCCACCCCCCCAGTGAGCCCCTCCCCCCACCCCCCCAGTGAGCCCCTCCCCCTCACCCCCCAGTGAGCCCCTCCCCCCCACCCCCCCAGTGAGCCCCTCCCCCCCACCCCCCGTGAGCCCCTCCCCCTCGCCCCCGCGACGGAGGGGAGGTCGCCGGTGTCTTCAACTTTGAACTCTTCGTCTTGAACTCTTCACCTTGAACTCTTCACCTTGAACTCTTTGCCTTGAACTCTGCACCTTGAACTCTGCACCTTGAACTCTTCGCCTTGAACTCTTCGCCTTGAACTCTGCACCTTGAACTTTGCACCTTGAACTCTTCGCCTTGAACTCTTCGCCTTGAACTCTGCACCTTGAACTCTGCACCTTGAACTCTTCACCTTGAACTCTTCACCTTGAACTCTTCGCCTTGAACTCTTCGCCTTGAACTCTGCACCTTGAACTCTGCACCTTGAACTCTGCACCTTGAACTCTTCGCCTTGAACTCTTCGCCTGAACTCTGCACCTTGAACTCTTCACCTTGAACTCTGCACCTTGAACTCTGCACCTTGAACTCTTCGCCTTGAACTCTGCACCTTGAACTCTTCACCTTGAACTCTTCGCCTTGAACTCTGCACCTTGAACTCTTCGCCTTGAACTCTTCGCCTTGAACTCTGCACCTTGAACTCTGCACCTTGAACTCTTCGCCTTGAACTCTGCACCTTGAACTCTGCACCTTGAACTCTTCGCCTTGAACTCTTCGCCTTGAACTCTTCACCTTGAACTCTTCGCCTTGAACTCTGCACCTTGAACTCTTCGCCTTGAACTCTTCGCCTTGAACTCTGCACCTTGAACTCTGCACCTTGAACTCTTCGCCTTGAACTCTTCACCTTGAACTCTTCGCCTTGAACTCTTCGCCTTGAACTCTTCACCTTGAACTCTTCGCCTTGAACTCTGCACTTGAACTCTTCGCCTTGACCTCGCCTTGAACTCTGCACCTTGAACTCTGCACCTTGAACTCTTCACCTTGAACTCTGCACCTTGAACTCTTCACCTTGAACTCTCGCCTTGAACTCTTCACCTTGAACTCTGCACCTTGAACTCTTCACCTTGAACTCTTCGCCTTGAACTCTTCACCTTGAACTCTGCACCTTGAACTCTGCACCTTGAAACTCTGCACCTTGAACTCTGCACCTTGAACTCTTCACCTTGAACTCATCACCTTGAACTCTGCACCTTGAACTCTGCACCTTGAACTCTTCACCCTGAACTCTTCACCTTGAACTCTTCACCTTGAACTCTGCACCTTGAACTCTGCACCTTGAACTCTTCACCTTGAACTCTGCACCTTGGCCACGTGTCCAGCGCGGCAGCGGTGGGGGTCGCGCTGTGACGCATCACGGTGGCTAAGAGATGTTAACTACCTCGCCTGGTCTACAGGAGGTCGTTGGTTATTCGATCTCGACCCTGACGATGCCTGCTGCTGTATATTTGGAGTCTGCGTCTCTCTCTCATCATCATCACGGTGGCTAGGAGATGTAAACTACCTCGCCTGGTGCGCAGGAGGTCGTGGGTTCGATCCCGACCCCTCCGCATTTAGAATCAACGTCAAGCATTCACACTATTTGGCTGCTATCAATTTCCTGCGTATGTATATGTATACACGTTGAATTTCTTTCGTACCGTACGTAGGCCACCCCGGGCTGTGTGTGTCTGTGTGTGTGTCTGTGTGTGTGTGTCTGTGTGTGTGTGTCTGTCTGTGTGGTGTGTCTGTGTGTGCGTCTGTGTGGGTGTGTGTCTGTGTGTGTGTCTGTGTGTGTGTGTTGGTGTCTGTGTGTCTGTGTGTGTGTGTCTGTGTGTCTGTGTGTTGTGTGTCTGTGTGTCTGTGTATGTGTCTGTGTGTGTGTGTCTGTGTGTCTTGTGTGTGTGTCTGTGTGTGCGTGTGGTGTGTGTCTGTGTGTGTGTCTGTGTGTTGTGTGTGTCTGTGTGTCTGTGTGTGTGTGTGTTGTGTCTGTGTGTGTGTCTGTGTGTGTTGTGTGGTGTCTGTGTGTGTGTCTGTGTGTGTGTGGGTCTGTGTGTGTGGGTGTGTGTGTGTGTGTGTCTGTGTTGTGTGTG
>WFAB01003502.1:0-15516 GCA_018977245.1 Lethenteron camtschaticum
ACAACACAACACAGCGCACACACACCGCACACACACACACGCACACACACACACGCACACACACACGCACACACACACACGCACACACACGCCACACACGCGCACACACACACGCACACACACACACACAGCACAGCACACACACACACGCACACACGCACACACACACGCACACACACACACGCACACACACTACCGCACGCACACACACACGCACACACCACACGCACACACACTACAGCATGCACCAACACACGCACACACACACGCACACACACACGCACACACACTACAGCATGCACACACACACACGACACACGCACCACACACGCACACACACCACACGCGCACCCACACACACGCACACACACACAGCATGCACACACACACGACACACATAACAGCACACACACCACACAACGCACACACACACGCACACACACAAGCGCGCACACACACACGCACACACCTCAGCATGCACACACACACGCACACACACAAGCACACACACACGCACACACACTACAGCACACACACACACACACGCACACACACGCACACACACACGCACACACACACACGCACACACTACAGCATGCACACCACACGCACACACACGCACACACACTACAGCACGCACACACACACGCACACACACACACGCACACACACACCCACACACACACACGCGCACACACACACGCACACACACACACGCACACACACACACACGCACACACACGCGCACACACCACACACACNACCACACCCGCACACACACACACGCACCACACACACACGCACACACCCGCACACACACACGCGCACACACACACGCACACACACACGCACACACACACCACGCACACCACACGCACACACACACACGCACCACACGCGCACACACACACGCACACACACACAGCATGCACACACACACGCACACACACGCACACACACACGCACACACACACACGCACACACACTACCGCACGCACACACACACGCACACACACACACGCACACACCTACAGCATGCACACACACACGACACACACACACGCACACACACACACGCACACACACTACAGCATGCACACACACACGCACACACACGCACACACGCACACACACACACGCCCACACACACGCACACACATACAGCATGCACACACACACGCACACACACTACAGCACACACACACACACACGCACACACACACGCACACACACAAGCGCGCACACACACACGCACACACACTACAGCATGCACACACACACGCACACACACAAGCACACACACACGCACACACACTACAGCACACACACACACACACGCCACACACACGCACACACAAGCACACACAACACACACTACAGCACGCACACACACACGCACACACACAAGCACACACACACGCACACACACTACAGCACGCACACACACACGCACACACACACGCACACACACACGCACACACACACGCGCACACACACACGCACGCACGCACACATCATCATACGCACACACACACGCACGCACACACGCACACATCACCATACGCACACACACACACGCGCACTCACACTCACACACACACACTCACACACGCACTCACACTCACACACGCGGGCACACACGCGCACATCACCATACGCCACCACCGCGGCCATCGCCATCATACACTACCGCCACCGACGCAACACCATCATCATCAAACAGCTACCAACCATTTCCGCCGTGCATCACCGCCCACCGCCATCACCGCCACCACCGTACACCACCACCGTACACCACCACCGTACACCACCACCGTACACCACCACCGTACACCACCACCGTACACCACCACCGTACACCACCACCGTACACCACCACCGTACACCACCACCGTACACCACCACCGTACACCACCACCGTACACCACCACCGTACACCACCGCCGCCCCCCCCCAGCGTACTCTTGGTGAGCGTCCAGTCGGCTGCGGTGAGCATGGCCTTCTCGAGGGGGTCGCCCACCAGGGAGCCGTCCTCCATCTGGACGAGCGAGTGGCACGTGGCGAGCACCCAGTGCGTCTCCAGCGGCACGCTGCCCAGCGGCGTCACCTCGCCGCCCTCCCTGCAGCAGGCGGAGGCAGGAGTAGAAGCAGTAGCGGCAGCAGTAGAAGCAGCAGCAGTAGTAGCAGCAGTAGCAGCAGCAGCAGCAGCGGCAGCAGTAGAAGCAGCAGCAGTAGCAGCAGCAGTAGTAGCAGCAGTAGAAGCAGCAGCAGTAGTAGCAGCAGTAGAAGCAGCAGCAGTAGTAGCAGCAGTAGAAGCAGCAGCAGCAACAATAGCAGCAGTAGCAGCAGCAGCAGCGGCAGCAGTAGAAGCAGCAGCAGTAGCAGCAGTAGTAGAAGCAGCAGCAGCAACAGTAGCAGCAGAAGCAGCAGTGACAGCAAAAGCATCGGCAGCAGAAGCAATAGAAGCAGTGGCAGCACCAGTAGAAGCAGCAGCAGTAGTAGCAGCAGCAGTAGTAGCAGCAGCAGTGGCAGGAGAAGCAGTAGAAGAAGTGGCAGCAGCAGTAGAAGCAGCAGCAGTAGTAGCAGCAGCAGTAGTAGCAGCAGCAGTAGTAGCAGCAGCAGTGGCAGGAGAAGCAGTAGAAGAAGTGGCAGCAGCAGTAGAAGCAGCAGCAGAAGCAGCAGTAGCAGCAGTAGAAGCAGCAGCAGTAGTAGCAGCAGCAGTAGTAGCAGCAGCAGTAGTAGCAGCAGCAGTGGCAGGAGAAGCAGTAGAAGAAGTGGCAGCAGCAGTAGAAGCAGCAGCAGAAGCAGCAGTAGCAGCAGCAGCAGCAGGAGGAGAAGCAGCAGCAGTGTCAGCAGAAGCAGTAGAAGCAGCAGCAGCAGAAGTAGGGGCGTCAGTGGCGAGATGTCAACTACCTCGCCTGGTGTACAGGAGGTCGTGGGTTCGATCCCAACCCTGACGCCTGCTGCTGTATATTTGAAGTCTGCGTGTCTCTCTCTCTCTCTTTACCGTGGATTTCTGCCCTGATCTTCCCGTTTTTTCTCAACGCACGTTCAGAGTATCCGGCTACCGCTAAAAGTGCCCACGTGATGATGCTGACGACGACGATGCCGCTTCGTAGAGCTGCTATCAAGCGTGGGTGAGTAAAAAATAAAACATCCGCTTGGGCCACACCACCACCACCCTCGTGGCAACAAGAGAAGATCTCTCCCCCCTCCTCCCACCCTACCCCCCACCCACCCACCCTTCTTTTTTTTTTACTTTTATAATTTTATTTCCTCCAGCGGCAATTGCGCCGGAGTATTTTCAATGCGTACTCTTAGTTCTTTCGGTAAAGTCACCATGTAGGTAAAAGAATGAAATTAAAATTAATAAAAATAAAAAAATCACGACGTTTCGGAGGCAACACAAGTCTCCGTCATCAGGTGGGACCGTCACAGCCAGATTTGCTGTATCAATACATGTATTGATACATGTATTGATACATGTATTGATACAGCCAGATTTGCAGCATCAAGTGTCTGTGACGGTTCCACCTGATGACGGAGACTTGTGTTGCCTCCGAAACGTCGTGATTTTATTATTTTCAATTTATTAATTTTAATTTCATTTTTTACCTACGTGGTGACTTTACCGAAAGAACTAAGCGTATGAATCCTTGCAGTCACGAAAGCTTCACATCTAGTATTTGCAATGCCTCGGTGTACCGGCCTTTATGGCCACACAATGCACATTCAATGTTACAATTGTGCCCTTTTCGGAGCCTCGTCTCACAGATTTCCTCACCACATCACCGCACCACGCAGCCAGCGTCCGATGCGTTTGTCATTCCTTTGCCCGGCACAACCCCCGTTCAACCGCGTCAACGCTCACTCACTTGAGGCCCGCCACTCCCCGCACCACCAGGTTGTCGCTGGTGAGCGTGCCCGTCTTGTCGAAGCAGCAGATGTCCACCTTGCCCGCGAAGGGAATGCGGAAAGGCTCCGTGCAGTACACGTCTAGCCACGGGGGGTGGGTGGGGGGGAGGCACAACGATCGGGATGATGCGCTTGCCGCGGCCGTCTGGAACGCTCTTTTCTTCCGGCGTGAGGAGGCGCCGCGGGGAGCTGAGCGCTTTGAAAGTCGTCTCGGTTGAAAACTCGTTTCTTGGGAGCTGCTTTTTTTCGTCTGAAGTTCGTCATCCTTCACGCCCTCTCCCCACCCGGCACCTCCGATTAGTACGGTTGGATACGGGCATACACACTGCACATAGACTCAGCACTACATAGACTCAGCACTACATAGACTCAACACTAGCACATAGACTCAACACTGCACATAGACTCAACACTGCACCATAGACTCAACACTACCCATAGACTCAACACTGCCCTAGACTCAACACTGCCCATAGACTCAACACTACCCATAGACTCAACACTGCCCATAGACTCAACACTGCCCATAGACTCAACACTACACATAGACTCAACACTGCCCATAGACTAACACTGCCCATAGACTCACACTACACATAGACTCAACACTGCACATAGACTCAACACTACACATATACTCAACACTACACATAGACTCAACACTGCCCATAGACCCAACACTGCACATAGACTCAACACTGCCCATAGACTAACACTACCCATAGACTCAACACTGCCCATAGACTAACACTGCCCATAGACTCAACACTGCCCATAGACTCAACACTGCCCATAGACTCAACACTGCCCATAGACTCAACACTGGCCCATAGACTCAACACTACCATAGACTAACACTGCCCATAGATAACACTGCCCATAGACTAACACTGCCCATAGATCAACACTACCCATAGACTCAACACTGCCCATAGACTCAACACTACCCATAGACTCAACACTACCCATAGATTAACACTGCCCATAGACTCAACACTGCCCATAGACTCAACACTGCCCATAGACTCAACACTGCCCATAGACTCAACACTGCCCATAGACTCAACACTGCCATAGACTAACACTGCCCATAGACTAACACTGCCCATAGACTCAACACTGCCCATAGACTCAACACTGCCCATAGACTCAACACTGCCCATAGACTCAACACTGCCCATAGACTCAACACTAGACTCAACACTACCATAGACTCAACACTGCCCATAGACTCAACACTGCCCATAGACTCAACACTGCACATAAACTCAACACTGCCCGTAGACTCAACACTGCCCATAGACTCAACACTACCCATAGACTCAACACTGCCCATAGACTCAGCACTACCCATATACTCAACACTGCCCATAGACTCAACATTGCACCATAGACTCAACACTGCACCATAGACTCAACACTACCCACAGACTCAACACTTCCCATAGACTCAACACTGCCCATAGACTCAACACTACCCACAGACTCACACTGCCCATAGACTAACACTGCCCACAGACTCACACTGCCCATAGACTACACTGCCCATAGACTAACACTGCCCACAGACTAACACTGCCCATAGACTCAACACTGCCCATACTCAACACTGCCCACAGACTCAACACTGCCCATAGACTCAACACTGCCCACAGACTCAACACTACCCATAGACTCAACACTACCCATAGACTCAACACTACCCATAGACTCAACACTGCACATAGACTCAACACTGCCCACAGACTCACACTACCCATAGACTCAACACTACCCATAGACTCAACACTGCCCATAGACTCAACACTACCCATAGACTCAACACTCCCATAGACTCAACACTGCCCATAGACTCAACACTGCCCATAGACTCAACACTACCCATAGACTCAACACTGCCATAGACTCAACACTGCCCATAGACTCAACACTGCACATAGACTCAACACTGCCGTAGACTCAACACTGCCCATAGACTCAACACTACCCATAGACTCAACACTACCACAGACTAAACACTACCCACAGACTCAACACTACCCATAGACTCAACACTGCCCATAGACGCAACACTGCCCATAGACTCAACACCGCCCACAGACTCAACACCGCCCACAGACTCAACACTACCATAGACTCAACACTACCCATAGACTAACACTGCCCATAGACTCAACACTACCATAGACTCAACACTGTCCATAGACGCAACACTGCCCATAGACTCAACACTGCCCATAGACTCAACACTACCATAAACTCAACACTGCCCATAGACTCAACACTTCCCATAGACTCAACACTACCCACAGACTCACACTACCCACAGACTCAACACTGCCCACAGACCAACACTACCCATAGACTCAACACTGCCCATAGACTACACTGCCCATAGACTCAACACTGCCCATAGACTCAACACTGCCATAGACTCAACACTGCCCATAGACTCAACACTACCCACAGACTAAACACTACCCAGACTCAACACTACCCATAGACTCACACTACACATAGACTCACACTGCCCATAGACTCAACACTGCACCATAGACTCAACACTGCCCATAGACTCAACACTACCCATAGACTAAACCTACCCATAGACTCAACACTGCCCATAGACTACACTGCCATAGACTCACACTGCCATAGACTCACACTACCCATAGACTCACACTGCACATAGACTCAACACTGCCCATAGACTCAACACTACCCATAGACTCAACACTGCCCATAGACTCAACACTGCCCATAGACTAACACTGCACCATAGACTAACACTGCCCATAGACTAACACTACCCATAGACTCACACTGCCCATAGACTCAACACTGCCATAGACTCAACACTACCACAGACTCAACACTGCCCATAGACTCAACACTGCACCACAGACTCAACACTACCCACAGACTCAACACTACACATAGACTCAACACTACCCATAGACTCAACACTACCCACAGACTCAACACTGCCCATAGACTCAACACTGCACCATAGACTCAACACTACCCATAGACTCAACACTACCCATAGACTCAACACTACCCAGACTCAACACTGCCCATAGACTCAACACTGCACCATAGACTCAACACTACCCACAGACTCAACACTACCCATAGACTCAACACTGCACCATAGACTCAACACTACCCATAAACTCAACACTACACATAGACTCAACACTGCCCATAGACTCAACACTGCCAATAGACTCAACACTACCCATAGACTCAACACTACCATAGACTAACACTGCCCATAGACTAACACTGCCCATAGACTCAATACTAGCCATAGACTAACACTGCCCATAGACTCAACACTGCCATAGACTCAACACTACCCATAGACTCAACACTGCCCATAGACTCAACACTACCCATAGACTCAACACTGACCATAGACGCAACACTGCCCATAGACTCAACACTGCCCATAGACTCAACACTGCCCACAGACTCAACACTGCACCATAGACTCAACACTGCCCATAGACTCACACTACCATAGACTCAACACTGCCCACAGACTCAACACTACCCATAGACTCAACACTGCCCATAGACTCAACACTACCCACAGACTCAACACTACCCATAAACTCAACACTGCCCATAGACTCAACACTACCCATAGACTCAACACTACCATAGACTCAACACTGCCATAGACTCAACACTGACCATAGACTCAACACTGCCCATAGACGCAACACTGCCCATAGACTCAACACTACCCACAGACTCAACACTACCCACAGACTCAACACTGCACCATAGACTCAACACTGCCCATAGACTCAACACTACCCAAAGACTCAACACCACCCACAGACTCAACACCGCCCATAGACTCAACACTACCCATAGACTCAACACTACCCATAGACTCAACACTACCCATAGACTCAACACTACCCATAGACTAACACTGCCCATAGACTGCCCATAGACTCAACACTGCCCATAGACTCAACACTGCCCATAGACTCAACACTGCCCATAGACTCAACACTACCCAAAGACTCAACACTACCCACAGACTCAACACTGCCCATAGACTCAACACTGCCCATAGCTCAACACTACCCACAGACTCAACACTACCCATAGACTCAACACTACCCATAGACTCAACACTGCCCATAGACTCAGACTCAACACTACCCACAGACTCAACACTACCCACAGACTCAACACTACCCATAGACTCAACACTACCCATAGACTAACACTGCCCATAGACTCAACACTGACCATAGACTCAACACTACCCATAGACTCAACACTGCCCATAGACTCAACACTGCACCATAGACTCAACACTGCCCATAGACTCAACACTACCCATAGACTCAACACTACCCACACACTCAACACTGCCCATAGACTCAACACTACCCACACACTCAACCTACCCATAGACTCAACACTACCCACAGACTCAACACTGGCCCATAAACTCAACACTGCCCATAGACTCAACACTGCCCATAGACTCAACACTGCCCATAGACTCAACACTGCCCATAGACTCAACACTGCCCATAGACTAACACTGCCCATAGACTAACACTGCCCATAGACTCAACACTACCCATAGACTCAACACTACCCATAGACTCAACACTGCCCATAGACTCAACACTACCCATAGACTCAACACTACCATAGACTCACACTGCCCTAGACTCAACACTGCCCATAGACTCAACACTTGCCCATAGACTCAACACTGCCCATAGACTCAGACTCAACACTACCCACAGACTCAACACTACCCATAGACTCAACACACCCATAGACTCAACACTGCCCATAGACTCACACCGCCCACAGACTCAACACCGCCCACAGACTCAACACTACCCATAGACTCAACACACCCATAGACTAACACTGCCATAGACTCAACACTACCCATAGACTCAACACTGCCATAGACGCAACACTGCCCATAGACTCAACACTGCCCATAGACTCAACACTACCCATAAACTCAACACTGCCCATAGACTCAACACTTCCCATAGACTCAACACTACCCACAGACTCAACACTACCCACAGACTCAACACTGCCCACAGACTCAACATACTCATAGACTCNACACTGCCCATAGACAACACCCATAGACTCAACACTGCCCATAGACTCAACACGCCCATAGACTCAACACGCCCATAGACTCAACACTACCCACAGACTAAACACNCCCACAGACTCAACACACCCATAGACTCAACACACACATAGACTCAACACTGCCCATAGACTCAACACACACATAGACTCAACACGCCCATAGACTCACACTACCCATAGACTAACACTACCCATAGACTCAACACGCCCATAGACAACACTGCCCATAGACTCAACACTGCCCATAGACTCAACACACCCATAGACTCAACACNGCACATAGACTCAACACGCCCATAGACTCAACACACCCATAGACTCAACACTGCCCATAGACTCAACACTGCCCATAGACAACACGCCCATAACTCACACGCCCATAGACTCAACACATACCCATAGACTCAACACGTGCCCATAGACTCAACACTGCCCATAGACTCAACACTACCCACAGACTCAACACTGCCCATAGACTCAACACTGACACCACAGACTCAACACACCCACAACTCAACACATACNCATAGACTCAACACNACCCATAGACTCAACACTACCCACAGACTCACACGCCCATAGACTCAACACTGCCATAGACTCAACACTACCCATAGACTCACACTACCCATGACTCAACACTACCCACAGACTCAACACTGCCCATAGACTCAACACTTGTGGTGGGGGCACATAGACTCAACACTACCCACAGACTCAACACTACCCATAGACTCAACACTGCACCTAGACTCAACACTCCCAAACTCAACACTAACATAGACTCAACACTGCCCATAGATCAACACTGCCAATGCTCAACACTACCATAGACTCAACACTACCCATAGACTAACACTGCCCATAGACTAACACTGCCCATAGACTCAATACTAGCCATAGACTAACACTGCCCATAGACTCAACACTGCCCATAGACTCAACACTACCATAGACTCAACACTGCCATAGACTCAACACTCCCATAGACTCAACACTGACCATAGACGCAACACTGCCATAGACTCAACACTGCCATAGACTCAACACTCCCACAGACTCAACACTGCCCATAGACTCAACACTGCCATAGACTCAACACTCCCATAGACTCAACACTGCCCACAGACTCAACACTCCCATGACTCAACACTGCCATAGACTCAACACTCCCACAGACTCAACACTACCCACTAAACTCAACACTNCCCATAGATTTCGATTTAAAGCTTTCGTGACTGCAGGGATTCATCTTCTTGTTTCTTTCGGTAAAGTCACGTAGAAGGGAAGTAATAAAATAATAAAAATAAAACATAATAAAACAATTCTCACGACGTTTCGGCTACAACGCAAGCAGCCGTCTTCAGGTGAAGAATGAGACACTACCAAACTAGGAGCTTATATATAAGCTGCATTGGGGTTGAAGAGCGCCTTAACAAAAAGAATGTGCATGTGAAGAGGATTTAGCATATTCATGGAAAATGCGTAGGCGTTGGGCGGGGGGTGTCAAAGTCATATTATGCCCATGCATTATGCAGGATCAGCAGCAACCAAGGGGGTGCAGGGATTAGCAGTAACAAAGGAAAGGAATGTTAATGATATGTAGCTGCAGTTACTCAACAACCACGTAGAAAACTAAAGTATAAACTACATAAAAAAACTAAAGTATAAACTGCATCGCACCATCAGTATACTTACTATACTCTTAATAAGCTGAGTTACTATACAGCAAGTAATACATTACAATTTTACCTCGTAAAAATTCTATAATATGCTTCCATCTAAACCTTATTCTCTTACATCACACGAGCATATACCGTACTATAAACTGCCATAGATAAACCCAACATTAAATTATATACTGTATTGCTGTAAACCAACCTAAATGTATAAGATATAGGTTGGTTTACAGCAATACAGTATATAATTTAATGTTGGGTTTATCTATGGCAGTTTATAGTACGGTATATGCTCGTGTGATGTAAGAGAATAAGGTTTAGATGGAAGCATATTATAGAATTTTTACGAGGTAAAATTGTAATGTATTACTTGCTGTTAGTAACTCAGCTTATTATAGAGTATAGTAAGTATACTGATGGTGCGATGCAGTTTATACTTTAGTTTTTTATGTAGTTTATACTTTAGTTTTCTACGTGGTTGTTGAGTAACTGCAGCTACATATCATTAACATTCCTTTCCTTTGTTACTGCTAATCCCTGCACCCCCTTGGTTGCTGCTGATCCTGCATAATGCATGGGCATAATATGACTTTGACACCCCCCGCCCAACGCCTACGCATTTTCCATGAATATGCTAAATCCTCTTCACATGCACATTCTTTTTGTTAAGGCGCTCTTCAACCCCAATGCAGCTTATATATAAGCTCCTAGTTTGGTAGTGTCTCATTCTTCACCTGAAGACGGCTGCTTGCGTTGTAGCCGAAACGTCGTGAGAATTGTTTTATTATGTTTTATTTTATTATTTTATTACTTCCCTTCTACGTGACTTTACGAAAGAAACAAGAAGATGACTCCCTAGACTCACACTACCATAACTCAACACTACATAGACTCAACACTGCCCATAGACTCAACACTGACCAAGACTAACACTGCCCATAGACGCAACACTGCCCATAGACTCAACACCCCAAGATCAACACTACCCACAGCTAACACTACCCAAGTCAACACTACCCAAAGACTCAACACTACCACAGTCAACACTACCNATAGTAACACTAAAAGACTCAACATACCCATAGACTCAACACTGCCCATACTCAACACTACCCAAAGACTCAACACCACCCACAGACTCAACACGCCCATGACTCAACACTACCCATAGACTCAACACTACCCATAGACTCAACACTACCCATAGACTCAACACACATAGACTAACACTGCCCACTCNACATGCCCATAGACTCAACACTGACCCATAGACTCAACACTGCCCATAGACTCAACACTGCCATAGACTCAACATACAAAGACTCAACACTCCCACAGATCAACACTGCCCATAGACTCAACACTGCCCATAGCTCAACACTACCCACAGACTCAACACTACCCATAGACTCAACACTACCCATAGACTAACACTGCCCATAGACTCAACACTGCCCATAGACTCAACATACCCATAGACTAACACTGCCCATAGACTCAACTCACATACCCACAGACTCAACACTACCCACAGACTCAACACTACCATAGACTCAACACTACCCATAGACTAACACTGCCCATAGACTCAACACTGCCCATAGACCAACACTACCCATAGACTAACACCCATAGACTCAACACTCANCATAGACTCAACACTGCCCATAGACTCACCTCCCATAGACTCNACACTACCACACAAACACCCATAGACTCAACACTACCCACACACTCAACACACCCATGACTCAACACACCCACAGACTCAACACTGCCCATAAACTCAACACTGCCCATAGACTCAACACTGCCCATAGACTCAACACTGCCCATAGACTCAACACTGCCCATAGACTCAACACTGCCCATAGACTCAACACTGCCCATAGACTAACACTGCCCATAGACTCAACACTACCCATAGACTCAACACTACCCATAGACTCAACACTGCCCATAGACTCAACACTACCCATAGACTCAACACTACCCATAGACTCAACACTGCCCATAGACTCAACACTGCCCATAGACTCAACACTGCCCATAGACTCAACATTGCCCATAGACTCAACACTGCCCATAGACTCAGACTCAACACTACCCACAGACTCAACACTACCCATAGACTCAACACCACCCATAGACTCAACACTGCCCATAGACTCAACACTACCCACAGACTCAACACTACCATAGACTCAACACTACCCATAGACTCAACACCACCCATAGACTCAACACTGCCCACAGACTCAACACCGCCCACAGACTCAACACCACCCACAGACTCAACACTGCCCATAGACTCAACACTGCCCATAGACTCAACACTGCCCATAGACTCAACACTGCCCACAGACTCAACACTACCCATAGACTCAACACCACCCACAGACTCAACACCGCCCATAGACTCAACACTGCCCATAGACTCAACACTGCCCATAGACTCAACACTGCCCATAGACTCAACACTGCCCATAGACTCAACACTGCCCACAGACTCAACACCACCCACAGACTCAACACTGCCCACAGACTCAACACTGCCCATAGACTCAACACTGCCCATAGACTCAACACTGCCCATAGACTCAACACTGCCCATAGACTCAACACTGCCCATAGACTCAACACTACCCATAGACTCAACACTGCCCACAGACTCAACACCGCCCACAGACTCAACACCACCACAGACTCAACACCGCCCACAGACTCAACACTGCCCACCCCACACCCCCCACCGTGGGGCAGGGGTTCCCGGGGTGGGGGGTGGGGGGGCGGGGTGACGTACAGAGTTTGGCGAGGGCGATGAGCGAGGTATTGACAGCGAGAGAGAGCTCGATGGGCAGTTCGGGGGGCACGACGGACGTGAGGATGAGTGTGCACTCCAGGAAGAGCTTGTAGCGGTTGCGGCTCGCGTCCTTCGTGCCTGCAGACACAAAGACAAAGGTCCCCGCGTAGCCTCCAACACTGTCGGGGAAAGTGCCGTTAGGGGGCAGCACCTATACACGCGCAACAAGACAAAGATCCCCCGCGTAGCCTCCAACGCACCGCCGGGGCAAGTGCCGTTAGAGGGTGGCACTCGCAAAACAAGACAAAGGTCCCCGCGTAGGCTTTAGTGGACCGCCGGGGCAAGTAGCAGAAGCAGCAGCAGTAGTAGAAGTAGAAGCAGCAGTAGTAGTAGCAGTAGCAGCAGTAGAAGCAGCAGTAGTAGTAGCACCAGTAGCAGCAGCAGCAGCAGTAGCAGCAGCAGCAGTAGAAGCAGCAGTAGTAGAAGCAGTAGCAGCAGCAGTAGCAGCAGTAGCAGCAGTAGCAGCAGTAGAAGCAGTAGAAGCAACAGTAGTAGAAGCAGTAGCAGCAGCAGTAGCCTCGCACGCACCGCTGGGGCAAGTGCCGCTAGCGTACGGCACCGCAAATCAAGACAAAGATCACTATGAGACACCTCCTTTACCAGTGGCAAAATATAGTGATAGGTTTTTACCCTTTCAACTGGTACAAAAACTGATACCTTTATACAAGGCATCATGTTTGCAATAACCACAACACAAGCAGTCAAAATGCAAACAAAAAGAAACAACTCTGATAATGATGATGATATGCACTGTCCTTGAAGTTGATTGGTCCACACCCGAGACAGCTTTCTTAGAGCCTAGTCTCCATTGGTGTTAGACCAGATGACGCCAAAAGGCGTACAACTCAAAGACAGTGCACTATCAGAGTATTGAGAGCTCGGGTAAGCATTTACACCATGAGACATCTACTTTACCAGTGGCAAAATATAGTAACAGGTTTTTACCCTTTCAACTGGTACAAAAACTGACACCTTTATACAAGGCATCATGTTTGCAATAACCACAACACAAGCAGTCAAAATGCAAACAAAAAGAAACAACTCTGATGATGATAATGATTGCAAACATGATGCCTTGTATAAAGGTGTCAGTTTTAGGTACCAGTTGAAAGGGTAAAAACCTATTGTAATTAAGACAAAGATCCCCCGCGTAGCCTCTCACGGACCGCTGGGGCAAGTGCCGTTAGCGGATGGCACCGCAAAACAAGACAAAGATCCCCCACGTAGGCTTCAGTGGACCGCCGGGGCAAGTAGCAGAAGCAGCAGAAGCAGCAGTAGTAGTAGCAGCAGTAGCAGCAGTAGAAGCAGCAGTAGTAGAAGCAGCAGCGGCAGTAGTAGTAGCAGCGGCAGTAGTAGCAGCAGTAGCAGCAGAAGAAGCAGCAGTAGTAGCAGCAGTAGCAGCAGTAGAAGCAGTAGCAGCGGCAGCAGCAGCGGCAGCAGCAGCGGCAGCAGTAGCAGCAGTAGCAGCAGTAGAAGCAGCAGTAGTAGAAGCAGTAGCAGCAGGAGTAGCAGCGGCAGCAGCAGTAGTAGCAGCAGTAGTAGCAGTAGAAGCAGCAGAAGCAGCAGTAGTAGTAGCAGCAGCAGCAGTAGTAGTAGTAGCAGCAGTAGTAGCAGTAGTAGCAGCAGTAGTAGCAGTAGTAGAAGCAGTAGCAGCAGTAGCAGCAGTAGCAGCAGTAGTAGTAGCAGTAGTAGCAGTAGCAGCAGTAGTAGCAGCAGGAGTAGCAGCGGCAGCAGCAGTAGTAGTAGCAGCAGCGGCAGCAGCAGCAGCAATAGCAGCAGCAGTAGCAGCAGTAGCAGCAGCAGTAGTAGCAGTAGAAGCAGCAGTAGCAGCAGTAGAAGCAGCAGTAGCAGCAGTAGTAGCAGCAGGAGTAGCAGCGGCAGCAGCAGTAATAGTAG
>WFAB01003503.1:0-15512 GCA_018977245.1 Lethenteron camtschaticum
GTAGGTCCTGGTGTCAAGGACATGGGCCCGCATCGACTGTTCCGTTACTACGTAGTCCAGCAGATGTTCTTGCTTAGACCCAGCATGCATCCATGATGTGGTGTGGATGCGCCGATGGTAATTACAAGCCCATTGGCTGTACAGATGTCTAGCAGTCCCCTACCATTGTTATTGAGCTGATCTGGCCCATGCCTTCCAATCACTACAGACCAGGTGCCAGCCTCATGACCAACTTGGGCATTGAAGTCACCCAACAAGATGACTCTGTCCCGAGGGGCCACTTTAGCCAGCACCTGTGACAGGAGGTCATAGAAGGCACCTGATTCATCGGCCTTGCCTGCATCCCTCCACGGATGTTCGTCTACGGTGGGGCATAAGTAACCACGACCACCACTCCTCGCCTCCGGTTGATGGGAAAGCGAGCCCAAAGTAGCCTGGGGCTTACAGCTTCCCACACCTCACCGCCACGCTCCCACGCCCCCTTCATTCTTTTGTTCAGAAGAAGAGCCACACCCTGTTGTTTGGCAGTCTCCTGCCCCGAGTGGAGGACTGTCCACCCCTCATGGTGGCTGGAGCCAAAGCCGGTCCACCGGACCTCCTGAATACCGCAGAGATCCAGGCGGTACCGGTCCAGCTCCCGACAGAGGAGTGGCAGCCTCTCCTCCCCAAACACAAACACCAGAGCCGGTCCACCGGACCTCCTGAATACCGCAGAGATCCAGGCGGTACCGGTCCAGCTCCCGACAGAGGAGTGGCAGCCTCTCCTCCCCAAACACAAACACCAGAGCCGGTCCACCGGACCTCCTGAATACCGCAGAGATCCAGGTGGTACCGGTCCAGCTCCCGACAGAGGAGTGGCAGCCTCTCCTCCCCAAACACAAACACCAGAGCCGGTCCACCGGACCTCCTGAATACCGCAGAGATCCAGGTGGTACCGGTCCAGCTCCCGACAGAGGAGTGGCAGCCTCTCCTCCGCAATGAGCGTTCGAACATTCCACGCGGCCACTCGTAGTGGCTTTTGGCTGGCTCCGTCTAATCCAACACAAACTCAACGATATATTTTTCACGTGGGCTTGTGGTAATTAAATTGAAGGTGGAGGAGTTACCAGCCCCTCACACCCATCCAGAGACCCCATTTGGCATGTCGCTCACCCGCTCACTCGCTCACTCACTCGCTCACTCACTCGCTCACTCACTCGCTCACTCACTCACCCACTCACCCACTCATCCACTCACCCACCCACTCACCCACTCACCCACCCACCCACTCACCCACCCACTCACCCACTCACTCACCCACTCACTCACCCACTCACCCACCCACTCACCCACCCACCCACCCACTCACCCACCCACCCACTCACCCACTCACTCACCCACTCACCCACCCACTCACCCACCCACCCACTCACCCACTCACCCACCCACCCACTCACCCACTCACCCACTCACTCACCCACTCACTCACCCACCCACCCACCCACTCACCCACCCACTCACCACCCACCCACCCACTCACCCACTCACCCACTCACCCACTCACTCACCCACTCACTCACTCACCCACTCACCCACCACCCACTCACTCACTCACCCACCACCCACCCACTCACCACTCACCCACTCACCCACCCACCCACTCACCCACCCACCCACTCACCCACTCACCCACCCACTCACCCACCCACTCACTCACCCACTCACCCACCCACTCACCCACCCACCCACTCACTCACCCACTCACTCACCCACTCACCCACCCACCCACCCACTCACCACTCACCCACTCACCCACCCACTCACCCACCCACTCACCCACCCACCCACTCACCCACTCACCCACCCACCCACTCACCCACCCACCCACCCACTCACCCACCCACTCACCCACCCACCCACCCACTCACCCACCACCACCCACCCACTCACCCACCCACCCACTCACCCACCCACTCACCCACCCACTCACCACTCACCCACTCACCCACCCACCACCCACCCACTCACCCACCACCCACTCACCCACCCACCCACCCACTCACCCACCCACTCACCCACCCACCCACTCACCCACTCACTCACCCACTCACCACCCACCCACCCACTCACCCACCCACCCACTCACCCACCCACCCACTCACCCACTCACCCACTCACCCACTCACTCACCCACTCACCCACTCACCCACCCACTCACCCACCCACTCACCCACTCACCCACCACCCACTCACCCACCCACCCACTCACCTGCACACGCACCCACCCACTCACCCACCCACTCACCCACCCACTCACCCACCCACTCACCCACTCACTCACCCACCCACCCACCCACTCACCCACTCACTCACCCACTCACCCACTCACCACCCACTCACCCACCCACTCACCCACCCACTCACCCACCCACTCACCCACCCACTCACCCACCCACCCACTCACCCACCCACTCACCCACCCACCCACTCACCCACCCACCCACTCACCCACCCACTCACCCACCCACTCACCCACCCACCACCCACCACCCACCCACTCACCCACTCACCACCACTCACCCACTCACCCACCCACCCACCCACCCACTCACCTGCCCACTCACCCACCCACCCACCCACTCACCCACTCACCCACCCACTCACCCACCCACCCACCCACTCACCCACCCACCCACTCACCTGCACACGCACCCACCCACTCACCCACCCACTCACCCACCCACTCACCCACCCACTCACCCACCCACCCACTCACCCACCCACCCACTCACCCACCCACCCACCCACCCACTCACCCACCACTCACCCACTCACCCACTCACCCACTCACCCACCCACTCACCCACCCACCCACCCACCACCCACCCACTCACCCACCCATTCACCCACCCACCCACCCACTCACCCACCCACTCACCCACCCACCCACTCACCCACCACCCACCCACTCACCCACCCACCACCCACTCACCCACCCACTCACCCACCCACCCACCCACTCACCCACCACCCACCCACCCACTCACCCACCCCACTCACCCACTCACCCACTCACCCACCCCACTCACCCACTCACCCACCCACCCACTCACCCACCACCCACCCACCCACTCACCTGCACACGCACTTGCCCGTGTTCACGTCACAGCGCTCGCTGGTCACCAGGTTGCAGTAGCACAAGTTGGCGCAGTCGCGTCCCCACCACCACGGCCGGCACGGACACGCTCCGTCGCTCAGCGCACACGCCAGCCGCACGGACGACGTCGTGGGCAAACCTCCACCTCCACGTCCACCACCGCGTCCACCACCATCTCTACCACGTCCACCACCACGACCACCACCGCCGCGTCTTCCGTAGGTGCCGCGAGGGTGGCAGCCGCAGAGCTGGCGGCACGAGGGTCCCCAGCGGCCCGGCGGGCAGGTGGAGCAGAGGCCGCTCGCCACGTCACAGCCGCCTCCTCCACCTCCGGCTACTACTCCACCTCCACCATCTCCACCACCAACTCCACCACCACCAGCACCACCTCCACCGCCTCCACCACCTCCGGCTACTACACCACCACCACCACCTCCACCACCATCACCGCCTCCACCAGCACCACCAGCTCCTACACCACCAACACCTACACCACCTCCACCACCTCCGGCTACTACTACACCTCCTCCACCAGCACCACCACCTCCACCTCCACCACCACCACCAGCACCACCAGCTCCTACACCACCACCTCCACCACCACCACCATCTCCTCCACCACCAGCACCACCACCATCTCCACCACCAGCAGCACCACCAGCTCCTACACCACCACCACCACCTACACCACCACCAGCTCCTACACCACCACCTCCACCACCACCACCATCTCCTCCACCACCAGCACCACCACCATCTCCACCACCAGCAGCACCACCAGCAGCACCACCAGCTCCTACACCACCACCAGCACCACCAGCTCCTACACCACCAGCACCACCACCAGCACCACCAGCTCCACCACCAGCACCATCTCCACCAGCAGCACCACCAGCTCCTACACCACCACCAGCTCCACCACCACCAGCTCCACCACCACCAGCTCCACCCCGGGCCGGGTGGCACTCGGTGGGACACTCGGAGAGACACGCGGGGCCCCAGTAGCCTGCGGGGCACTCTGGGGGGGGAGAGGGTGGGGGGGTGGGGGGGGAGAGGGGGTGGGGGGGAGAGGGTGGGGAGGGGGTGGGGGGTGGGGGGGAGAGGGGGTGGGGGGTGAGAGGGTGGGGGAGAGGGGTGGGGGGGTGGGGGGAGAGGGGTGGGGAGGGGGGTGGGGGGAGAGGGGTGGGGAGGGGGGTGAGAGGGTGGGGGGGGAGAGGGGTGGGGGGTGGGGAGAGGGTGGGGGGGAGAGGGGTGGGGGGTGGGGAGAGGGTGGGGGGGAGAGGGGTGGGGGTGGGGAGAGGGTGGGGGGTGGGGGGGGAGAGGGGTGGGGAGGGGGGTGAGAGGGTGGGGGGTGGGGGGGGTGGGTGGGGAGGGGGGTGAGGGGGGAGAGGGGAGAGGGGTGGGGGGGGAGAGCGAGGGGGGTCACACAGAGTGAACGCAATGATTACCCCTATACCACTACCACCACCACTACCACCACCACTACCACTATAGCTACCACTACCCCTACCACTACACCTACCACTATCGTTACCACTACCACTACCCCTATCACTACCACTATCACTACCACTATCACTACCACTACCCCTACCACTACCACTACACCTACCACTATACCTACCACTACCACTATCGTTACCCCTACCACTACCCCTACCACTACCCCATTCACTACCCCTACCACCACCACTACACCTACCACTACCCCTACCACCACCACTACACCTACCACTACCCCTACCACTACCCCTACCACTACCCCTACCACTACACCTACCACCACTACTACCCCTACCACTACACCACCACTACACCTACCCCTACCACTACACCACCACTACCACTACATCTACCACTACCCTACCACCACCACTACCCCTACCACTACCCCTACCACTACCCCTACCACTACCACTATACCTACCACTACCACTAACACCACCACTATCACTACACCGACCCCTACCACTACACCTACCCCTACCACTACACCACCACTACACCTACCCCTACCACTACACCACCACTACCCCATTCACTACCACTACCCCTATCAGTACAGAAACAGTCTAACTCTGTACTACAACAAACAAACATGGCCAAACCAGTACACGTTTCTAAATCACCAAAATAAAGCCACGACAGCGACGGGACGTGCAGCAGAAGTCTGTGCAGCTCTCGTCTCGGACTCCAACCGGTTTCTAATGCGACGCATCTTTACATCGTCATCGATGCCACGTGGCTGCATTGCCCTGGTACTGGCCGCCTTCACGCATTGTCTCTATAGAGCAGCGGTCTGGAACCTTTTTGACTGGGAGAGCCATAAAAGCCCAATATTTCTAAATATATTTCATTGAGAGCCATATAGTATTTTTTACGTGTAATACATTAAATGTGTCTCACTTTTAATGCGACTTGTGGTGCTGCGTGCTTTTGGCAGAGGTGTGGACTCGAGTCATGTGACTTGGACTCGAGTCAGACTCGAGTCATGAATTTGATGACTTCAGACTCGACTCGGCAAAATGTACAAAGACTTGCAACTCGACTTGGACTTGCATAACAATGACTTTGTCCCACCTCTGGCTTTTGCTGATGGCCTTGTAGTCTGGCTCATACGACTTGGTGAGGTTGAGCTGCGTGCAGGCGTGACCCGTGGAATTTATCTTCAAAACGAATTTCTGTTCACTTTAAAACGACACGCTATTATTCAGCAAATATCACAAGTATTTTAAAATCAGTTCCAAACTGATTTTTTTTGCAACTCAAAATTGTCTGGGAGCCACTGCAAGAGCCATATATGGCTCGCGAGCCATAGGTTTCCCGACCGCTGCTCTAGAGGAAGGTGGAGGCAGAGGTGGAGTGGGAGGAGGAGGAGGTGGAGTGGCAGGAGGAGGAGGAGGTGGAGGAGGAGAGGGAGGAGGAGGTGGTTTCCTCACCGACGCTACAAATTTCTCTATTCTTCCTCCATCCCGGGCAGCAGAGGAGCGGCTGCCTGCACTCGCAACGCAGAGACAACAACAAGCAACACGTGGTGCAGCACGTGGTGCAGCACGTGGTGCAGCACGTGGTGCAGCACGTGGTGCAGCACGTGGTGCAGCACGTGGTGCACCACGTGGTGCAGCACGTGGTGCAGCACGTGGTGCAGCACGTGGTGCAGCACGTGGTGCAGCACGTGGTGCAGCACGTGGTACAGCACGTGGTACAGCACGTGGTACAGCACGTGGTACAGCACGTGGTACAACACACACACACACAAACACTCACACACCCGTACACACACACAGTACACACACCTACTCACACACACACCTACACACACCTACACACACACACAGTACACACACCTACTCACACACACACCTACTCACACACACACCTACTCACACACACACCTACACACACACAGTACACACAGTACACCTACTCACACACACTCACACACACACACACCTACACACACACAGTACACACAGTACACACACTCACACACCTACTCACACAAAGACAAAGACAAAGATCCCCCGTGTAGCCTTAACAGACTGGAGGGGCAAGTGCTGTTAGCGAGCACCTATGAAGGCCGGAACGGTACACGAGGGGGTGGGTGGCCAGCACCACGCCCGGCCGCCTTTGTCTCCCTAGTGGCGATGTTTACACACCGCACCAGGTACTCATTTGAGGCTGAGTCGACCTAGGGGAGGCCCAGGACCGGTTCAGATAATCGTCACTGGTGTTGGCCGTGAGCGGGAATCGAACCCGGGTCGCCAGGTTCGTAGTGCAGCGCGCTAACCACTACACCCACCACTCGCACACACACACCTACTCACACACACACACTCACACACAGTACACCTACTCACACACCTACTCACACACACACCTACACACACACACACTCACACACACACCTGCTCACACACACACAGTACACACAGTGCACCTACTCACACACACACCTACTCACACACACACCTACACACAGTACACACAGTAAACCCACTCACACACACTCACACACACACAATACACCTACTCACACACCTACACACACACCTACACACACACCGACTCACACACACTCACACACACACACCGACACACACACACTCACACACACCTACTCACACACACCTACACACACACTCACACACACACACTCACACACAGTCACACACTCATACACACTCACACACTCACACACACACACTCACACACAGTCACACACTCATACACACTCACATAGTACACACACACACTCACACACAGTCACACACTCATACACACTCACACAGTACACACACAGTACACACACCTACACACACCTACTCACACACACACCTACTCACACCCTCACACACTCACCTACACACACACAGTACACACACCTACACACACACACAGTACACACACAGTACACTCACACACACACAGTACACACACCTACACACACACTCACACACACACACAGTACACACACCTACACACACACACAGTACACACACAGTACACTCACACACACAGTACACACACCTACACACACACTCACACACACACAGTACACACACACACCTACTCACTCACACACACAGTACACACACACACACCTACTCACACACAGTACACTCACACTCACACACACACAGTACACACACACACTCACACACACACACAGTACACACACCTACACACACACAGTACACACACACACAGTACACACACAGTACACACACACACACCTACACACACCTACACACACACACAGTACACACACACACCTACACACACACTCACACACTCACACACACACACAAACACCTACTCACACACACAGTACACACACACAGTACATACACAGTACACACACACCTACTCACTCACACAGTACACACAGTACACACACACACACCTACACACACACACACCTACTCACACACACACAGTACACACACACAGTACACACACAGTACACACACACACACCAAAACACACACACTCCCTCACACACACTCACACACAGTACACACACCTACACACACCTACTCACACACACACCTACACACACAGTACACACAGTAAACCTACTCACACACACACTCACACACACACACCTACTCACACACACAGTATACACAGTACACCTACTCACACACACACCTACTCACACACACACCTACACACACAGTACACACAGTTCACCTACTCACACACACACACACACTCACACACACACACCTACTCACACACACACAGTACACACACAGTACACCTACTCACACACACACCTACTCACACACACACCTACACACACACAGTACACACACACAGTACACACACCTACACACACAGTACACACACACAGTACACACACACAGTACACACACAGTACACCTACTCACACACACACACCTACACACACACTCACACACACACACCGACACACACACTCACACACACACTCACACACACACAGCACACCTACACAGTACACACACACACAGTACACCTACTCACACACACACTCACACACACACACACATACTCACACACACACACACCTACTCACACACCTACACACACACACACATACTCACACACACACACCTACACACCTACACACACACCTACACACACACAGTACACACACACACAGTACACACACAGTACACACACACACACACCTACTCACACACCTACACACACACACACATACTCACACACACATACCTACACACCTACACACACACCTACACACACACACAGTACACACACACACAGTACACACACAGTACACACACACTCACACACACACACCTACACACACACAGTGACACACACACATACACACACACACCTACTCACACACCTACATACACACACGCATACTCACACACACACACACCTACACACCTACACACACACAGTACACACACACACAGTACACACACAGTACACACACACACATACTCACACACACACACCTACACACACATACTCACACACACACCTACTCACACACACACACACCTACACACCTACACACACCTACACACACACAGTACACACACACACACACCTACACACACAGTACACACACAGTACACACACACACACCTACACACACACACACCTACACACACATACTCACACACACACACACACCTACTCACACACCTACACACACACATACTCACACAGACACACACACACCTACACACCTACACACACACAGTACACACACACACACAGTACACACACACACACTCACACACACACACACCTACACACACTTACACTCACATACACACACACACCTACTCACACACCTACACACACACACACACTCACACACACCTACTCATACACCTACACACACACACATACTCACACACACACACACACACCTACACACACACAGTACACACACACACAGTACACACACAGTACACACACTCACACATACACACTCACACCCTCACACACACCTACACACACACCTACACACACACCAACTCACACACACTCACACACACACACCGACACACACACACTCACACACACCTACTCACACACACCTACACACACACTCACACACACACACTCACACACAGTCACACACTCATACACACTCACACACTCACACACACACTCACACACACACACTCACACACACTCATACACACTCACACAGTACACACACACACTCACACACAGTCACACACTCATACACACTCACACAGTACACACACAGTACACACACCTACACACACACCTACTCACACACACACCTACTCACACCCTCACACACTCACCTACACACACACAGTACACACACCTACACACACACACAGTACACACACAGTACACTCACACACACACAGTACACACACCTACACACACACTCACACACACACACAGTACACACTCACACACACACATACACACACACACCTACTCACTCACACACAGTACACTCACACACTCACACACACACACAGTACACACACCTACACACACCTACACACACCTACACTCACACAGTACACACACACACACAGTACACACACAGTACACACACACACACCTACACACACCTACTCACACACTCACACACACACACCTACTCACACACACAGTACACACACACAGTACACACACACACAGTACACACACAGTACACACACACACACCTACTCACTCACATAGTACACACAGTACACACACACACACCTACACACACACACACCTACTCACACACACACAGTACACACACAGTACACACACACACACACCAAAACACACACACACCCTCACACACACTCACACACAGTACACACACCTACACACACCTACACTCACACAGTACACACACACACAGTACACACACAGTACACACACACACAGGTACACACACTCACACACCTACACACACCTACACACTCACACACACACAGTACACACACAGTACACTCACACACACACCAAAACACACACACACTCACACACACACACAGTCACACACACACACACACACTCACACACACACCTACACACTCACACACTCACACACACACAGTCACACACACTCACACACACACCTACACACACACAGTACACACACACCTACTCACTCACACACACAGTACACACACAGACACACACACAGTACACACACACACCTACACACTCACACACACTCACAACACCTACTCACACCCTCACACACACACACCTACTCACACACACACTCACACACACCTACTCACACACAGTACTCACACACACACACTCACACACACTCACACACTCACACACACACAGTACACACACCTACACACACACTCACACACACACACACAGTACACACTCACACACACACAGTACACACAAACACCTACTCACTCACACACACACAGTACACTCACACACACACTCACACACACCTACTCACACACACACTCACACACCTACTCACACACAGTACTCACACACACACACTCACACACACTCACACACACTCACGCACACACAGTACACACAAAGTACACACACAGTACACACACACAGTACACACACACCTACACACACACTCACACACACTCACACACACACACAGTAAACACACAGTACACACACAGTACACTCACACCTACACACACACTCACACACACACACTCACACACAGTACACACACACAGTACACACACTCACACACACCTACTAACACACTCACACACTCACACACACACACACACGCACACACACACTCACACACTCACTCACACACACACACACGCACACACACTCACACATCTACACACACACTCACACACTCACACACACACTCACACACACACTCACACACACACTCACACACACCTACACACACACTCACACACACAGTACACACACCTACTCACACACACAGTACACCCTCACACACACACCTACACTCACACACACACACAGTACACACACACAGTATACACACACAGTACACACACCTACTAACACACTCACACACACACACAGTACACACCCTCTCACACACACACTACCTACACACTCACACACACAGTACACACACACTCACACACACACACAGTACACACACCTACTCACACACACACAGTACACCCTCACACACACACCTACACTCACACACACACACAGTACACACACAGTACACACACACACACAGTATACACACCTACTAACACACTCACACACACACACATAGTACACACCCTCACACACACGCACTCACACACACAGTACACACACAGTATACACTCACACACACAGTACACACACAGTATACACACACACTCACACACAGTACACCCTCACACACACACCTACACTCACACACACACAGTACACACACAGTACACACACACACTCACCACACACCTACTAACACACTCACACACACACACATAGTACACACCCTCACACACAGTACACACACACAGTACACACACTCACACACACCTACTCACTCACACACACACAGTACACACACACAGTACACACACAGTACACTTACACACACACTCACACACACACACACTCACACCACTCACACACACACAGTACACACACAGTACACACACACACCTACACACACACAGTACACACACACCTACTCACTCACACACACAGTACACACACTCACACACACCTACTCACTCACACACACACAGTACACACACAGTACACACACACAGTACACACACACACCTACTAACACACACACACACATAGTACACACACACAGTACACACACACACCTACACACACACAGTACACACACACCTACTCACTCACACACACAGTACACACACTCACACACACCTACTCACTCACACACACACAGTACACACACAGTACACACACACAGTACACACACAGTACACTTACACACACACTCACACACACACACACTCACACCCACTCACACACACATAGTACACACCCTCACACACACACACCTACACACACACACACAGTACACACACAGCACACACTCACACCTACTCACACACACACAGTACACACACACATAGTACACACCTACACAGTACACACACAGTACACACACACCTACACACACACACACTCACACACACACGTACACACCCTCACACACACACACACACCTACTCACACACACTCACACACACACACCTACTCACACACACTCACACACACACACCTACTCACACACACTCACACACACTCACACACACACACACAGTACACACACACACACACACAGTACACACACAGCACACACTCACACCTACTCACACACACACAGTACACACACACATAGTACACACCTACACAGTACACACACACAGTACACACACACCTACACACACACACTCACACACACACTCACACACACACACACCTACACACACAAACACTCACACACACAGTACACTCACACCCTTACACACACACACACTCACACACACCTACACACAGTACACACACAGTACACACACACAGTACACACACAGTACACTTACACACACACACACTCACACACACTCACACACACACAGTACACACACAGTACACACACACCAGTACACACACACACAGTACACACACACCTACACACACAGTATACACTCACACACACACCTACTCACTCACACACACACCTACACACACACACACACAGTACACACTCACACCTACACACACACACACGTACACACCCTCACACACACACACACACCTACACACACACACACAGTACACACACACCTACACACACACACTCACACACACACCTACACACACACACTCACACACACACCTACACACACACACAGTACACACACACACCTACACACACACACACCTACACACACACACACACTCACACACACACCTACACACACACACACTCACACACACACCTACACACACACACACAGTACACACACACACCTACACACACACACACCTACACACACACACACAGTACACACACACTCACACACACACTCACACACACACACACACTCACACCCACTCACACACACATAGTACACACCCTCACACACACACACCTACACACACACACACAGTACACACACAGTACACACACACACCTACTAACACACACACACACATAGTACACACACACAGTACACACACACACACCTACACACACACAGTACACACACACCTACTCACTCACACACACAGTACACACACTCACACACACCTACTCACTCACACACACACAGTACACACACAGTACACACACACAGTACACACACAGTACACTTACACACACACTCACACACACACACACTCACACCCACTCACACACACATAGTACACACCCTCACACACACACACCTACACACACACACACAGTACACACACAGCACACACTCACACCTACTCACACACACACAGTACACACACACATAGTACACACCTACACAGTACACACACACAGTACACACACACCTACACACACACACTCACACACACACGTACACACCCTCACACACACACACACACCTACTCACACACACTCACACACACACACCTACTCACACACACTCACACACACTCACACACACACACACAGTACACACACACACACACAGTACACACACAGCACACACTCACACCTACTCACACACACACAGTACACACACACATAGTACACACCTACACAGTACACACACACAGTACACACACACCTACACACACACACTCACACACACACTCACACACACACACACCTACACACACAAACACTCACACACACAGTACACTCACACCCTTACACACACACACACTCACACACACCTACACACAGTACACACACAGTACACACACACAGTACACACACAGTACACTTACACACACACACACTCACACACACTCACACACACACAGTACACACACAGTACACACACACACAGTACACACACACAGTACACACACACCTACACACACAGTATACACTCACACACACACCTACTCACTCACACACACACCTACACACACACACACACAGTACACACTCACACCTACACACACACACACGTACACACCCTCACACACACACACACACCTACACACACACACACAGTACACACACACCTACACACACACACTCACACACACACCTACACACACACACTCACACACACCTACACACACACACACAGTACACACACACACCTACACACACACACACCTACACACACACACAGTACACACACACTCACACACACACTCACACACACACACACCTACACACACAAACACTCACACACACAGTACACTCACACCCTTACACACACACACACTCACACACACCTACACACAGTACACACACAGTACACACATACAGTACACACACAGTACACTTACACACACACTCACACACATACACACATAGTACACACCTACACAGTACACACACACAGTACACACACACCTACACACACACACACACCTACACACACACACAGTACACACACACACTCACACACACACACAGTACACACACTCACACACACCTACTCACTCACACACACACCTACACACACACACACAGTACACACACACCTACACACACACACAGTACACACACACTGTACACACCCTCACACACACACACACCTACACACACACACACAGTACACACACACCTACACACACACACACACCTACACACACACACAGTACACACACACACTCACACACACAGTACACACACTCACACACACCTACTCACTCACACACACCTACACACACACACACAGTACACACACACACCTACACACCACCAAACACAGTACACACACACACCTACACACACACCTACACA